>JAOUZG010013930.1:164154-185360 GCA_026289955.1 Argiope argentata | reverse complement strand
ACACACACACACACACACACACACACACACACACACACACACACACACACACACACACACTTCATCATTAAATTGTTAATTTTTTTTTTGCCTATCTTAACTGTGTATAATGATAGGTGCTCACCTTCACATAAACACAGGAATTATCTTAAAATTGGTATGTAAATGACATTTATTAAAGATCGAGTTTTTATTGTGCATTCCTAAAAGTTTAATATATATTTCTAGAACTTGCAATTAATGCCACAAATTAAAAAACAAAAGTATACATTTTATTTTTGGAGCTTATAACTACCACTACGTCTGGTGTTATAAGACTAAAGGAAATGGTATATTATGTGAAGTGCCTGCCGTCGCCATTCTGATTGGGACTGAAAATTAAACGTCCTTCCCTCGTAGTTCATTGTGCTGCATGCATCATTCACGTACGTAAATCAGGGGAACCATTTCTGGAAAGTGATTTTGGAAGCATTGGAAGTATTACAAGTGCCCTTTGTAATATGTGTTTTTTATTACCTTTGGGTAAGTGTTTAATCTTTATAGTTAGGCAATAGAAAAATTTATAATAATATTTACTTTTTTAATTTAGTAGAAATAAATTAAATAAATGCATGTTCTAGTAAAAAAACCTTCTTAGTATGACTTTCAACCAACTACTTCAAAACAATATAGTATTGCATCTTTATTAAATTTGCAATAGCATATTTGTTTTTATTAAGTAATATAATGGTATAGATCTTTTTTTTAAAGACCAATCTAACATTTTATATTTGAATATCAGACAGTATAAATAGATTTTAAATTTCTAAATAATCACACAACTGTTCATAGTAGCCACTGCTCAGCTATAACAATATTCTATATAGCAATGTAGAAGTTATAGCAATATTGTGCCTGATTCTTGTGTATATACTTCTTGAATTTTTACCACAGGTTATATAATAATAACATGCGATTCTAAATTATTACAATGGACAGAATTTAAAAATATCTTATTTTTTTATACAGTAATCAATCAAAGTTTTCTTTTGAAAAGGTATGTTATTAATTTTTTATTTATCGTAGAATTTTAGTTCAGGTATTGACTAAGTCATTCTTTAAGTGAAGTGAAGTTTATTAATAATAAATCTCAAGAAAAGTCGATTTGTAAAGGAGTCACTGTCGATTATCTGTGACTTTATAAATAGTGATTTTGACCTTGAAATGAATATGAACGGATCAGAACCATTATAAAACAGCACGCTAACGGAAACAACGTACTTTTGAGAATGATGTATTAATAATCAATTTAATATAGAATTTTCGTTATATTGTATTACTCTCGTTACCATATGGTGTGCTGGAATCCTAGCATAGGGGTAGCTCCTCTTCCCCCTGACCTGCGCGTTTTAAGTTCGAATCCCGGTATGGGCCTGGTTGCTTTTCGTTTGTGAGATGTGTAAATGCGCCTCTATATAAAGGGGCTGCAAGCGAATGTAATGCGTGAGTAAATAAGACGTACTCTTGACCCTAGTTGGCGCTACTTAAAAACAAGAGATGCACCTACGACTTAAAACCGCTGACTGCGTTAACGAGCTTGTCCTTGGTAAGTGTCGTTCGAAACAACAACTCCACCGTATGGAGTAATATGAAATTGAATAATGCTGTTAGTAAACATCGGTACATTGATTATAACATTCAATGACTAATTCCTTTTTTTTTTCGACTTACCTCCTCTTCCTCCTTTTCGTCTAATGTCTCGCAATCTTATTTGCTCTATTTTTTATTCTTATGCCAAATATTTTCTTCTTAATTATGTTTAAAGGCCTGTTTTCATTTAAGCAATTACATATTATTAGAGCCTCTAAATCAAATAGACCTCCTGGTAACGGGAGATAAGATTTTATCTCCAAAATGCCTTCTCATTTATTTCTGTCAATTATTTGTTCCCTCCTATTTTTCATATTGACGTCTGACGAAAGCCAGATGTGCAGGGCAGATCTCTGCTCTCTTCCAGCTCTTGCGCTGCACTGTAGCATGGATGTGGGGACAATTTCACTTGTTTTTGTCACAAGCAAGGACCCTTGGGAGATAGTTAAGGCTGGAGGGTGGGCTACAATGTTGATAAGACTTCCGGAATCATAAACTAGGTTGGAACGACTTCATTATTTTTAAATTTTTGGAAACTAGTTTGTTTTCCTGTTAATGTTTAGGTTTTGTATGCTTGCATTGGGATTTCTTACCTCTCTACCAGTTCTGTTTATAAAGGGATAAACTTGAGAAATTGATTCAAAAAGTTTTAATATTTAAAGAGTTTATTTCAAATAACGTATGATGTTCCATACTAATAAATTCGAGCTTGCATTTTGGGTCTTTTTTTTTTTCCTATTGTCTCCAAAATCAGAAATAAATCTGTGGTTTATAATGAATTCCAGTATGCATTTGGGGCCTCTTCTCTTTTCCTGAGTGCTTGCAAAATTAGAAATGAATTTCCGAGTATGTATTTTTAAAAATCTTTTTCTTGATTTTCTGCAAAGTCATAAATGAAGTTGCAATATATAATTAATTCGAATATGCCCTTTTTTAATTGTTTGCAAAATTAGAAACGAATTTTTACTGTATAATGAATTCGAGTATGCATTTTAAAAACTTTTTCTTAATTATCTACAAAATTAAAAACAAATCTGCAATGCATAATGAATTCGAGTATGCATTTTTAAAACTTTTTCATAATTATCTATAAAATTAGAAACGAATCTGCAATGTATAATGAATTCGAGTATGCATTTGGGGCCTCTTCCGGTTTTTTTTTATTTATGATTCCTGCAGAATTGGAACCGAATTTGCAGTTCATAATGAAAAATGCAGTTTGCATGTGGTGTCTTTTCCCTTTTACTGATTGTCTCCAAAATGAGAAACGGATTACTAGTGCATATCGAGTTAGAGTATACATTTTTAGTTTTGTCCCTTACCGATTACTTGCAAAATTAAAAATGAATCTACAATATATAATGAATTCAAGTTTGCATGTTTTTTTTTTTTTTTTTGGATTTGTTTCCAAAATTAAAAAATGAATCTGTATTCATTGGGTTCTCTTCTTTTTTTCAAAGAATTCTGCTCAAAATTCTGCTTTATAATTTTAATTTATGACATTGGATAAAAGTAAAGGTATTCCAAACTGTGTTGTGGTGGCGGTCTCGTATTGTCAAAATCTACGGAGATATGCAATCTTGCACACATATATGTGGGTAAAAACTACACATCAAATTCCATTCGAATAGTTTATTCTATTTTCGAGCTATCGTTTTCACGCGCAGGTGAGACAAAACATAAATAATAACGATTTCTAAAATGGTTTTTTAACTAACTAGAATTCGGAAGACCCATCAAAATATCTGGATCAAATGCTTCATTGATTACAATACTTAGTTAACTACTATACCAAAAGTTTAAGATTACCCCAAATTAAATATCTTTCTTTTTTCCCTCCTTCAATTGTACAGTTAATTCTATTCAATTGAAAACCAGCTAATGAGCCATAACACCTGTTCGAATATATAAGCTTTGTTTGAATACTTACATTACCATCATGATCAGAACTGTTTTAAAAATGCATCGTGCAATTTTTTCCATAATGCCGAATATCACTTGCCAGAGATCTGCGACTGTTGTGAGTCCAGGTGCTGATTCACAAGGCCGGTTGAGACATAGACGTCATCAGTGACTCATACTCATACACACACCTTATTTATTTTGTCCGAGGAATCATGACTACTCACCTAGTATTTGAATTTTTGAAAAATCGCCCTTCATGATAAGGGTGGACAATTAATGACCCTACATGGCTCGTGGGTTTTAATTTCGAACGTCCCTCCTTCTTATTTCCTGTTAATGATACACCGGACCTCGCTCACTTTCCGTGCGAAGGCAACCCTGCGTGGTTCTCTGGGAAACCGTGCCGTCTGTCGAGTGGGGATGTCGTCTGGGAATTGTCGTGTCTTTTGCTTGGCACGTCATAAATAACGCCAGCAAGGGAGAAAAAAAAAGTATCTAGCGGAGGTAACAAACTACATTTGTCACGGAAGTAGGTGCCTCGCTTGGTTGTCCAACTTGGGGTTTTCCTTGAAGTGTTTTCCATCCCCTCCACAGGATTTTTTTTTAAGATTTTTTTTTTTCTTTCACTATCAGATTCAGCTTTTGCAAGTCTGGGAAGTAGTATGCATTGCAACACATTTTGTTTCTACAATGTGGTTTCTGTAGTGATGATGTTTATGGATCTTGGAAGTGTCATTTAACGTTTAAATCTCTTTTGGAGAGAGGGGATAGTGTGGAGGTGAACCCTTTCCATTTTATTCTGCTTTGAATCAGGTAGGATTCGAGAATACCTCTGGTGGCTTATTACATAGGATAGCTATTGGTGGCTAATGGGTATGATAATTAACTGTCCAAGGGCTTTCGGGATACAAATATTTCTTTAGTTTTTTAAGGGTAATCTAATTATTTTTGCTTTCATTTGATTTACAGGGGTCGTATATTGTAATTTCTTGAATTTAAAATCTAGGCCTGGTGTTTGAAATGTCGTTTAAAGTTTTAAACTCCTTTGTGTCTTGGGGGGAGGGATGGAGTAAATACTGTTTCTATTTTATTCTGTTGTGAATCAGGTGGTATTCGAGAATACCTCTGGTATAGGCTAGTTATCGGTGGCTAATGTGTATGACAATTAACGGTCCAAGGGCTTTTGGGATACAAATATTTCTTTATTTTTTTAAGGGAACGTTTTAAGGGTAATCTAATTATTTTTGCTTTCTTTTTATTTACAGGGATCGTATGTTGGAATTTCTTGAAATTAAAATCTAGAACTGGTATTTGAAATGCCGTTTAAAGTTTTAAACTCCTTTGTGACTTGGGGGGGATGGAGAGAATACTGTTTATATTTTATTCTGTTGTGAATCAGGTGGTATTCGGGAATGGCTTATTACATAGGATATCGGTGGCTAAACCAATTGGTTTGGTAAGTAACTGTCCCAAGGCCCTATGGATTGTGATTCAAATATTTCTTTAATTTTTTTATGGAATATTTTAAAGTTACATTTTTTGCTTTCATTTGATTTATAAGAGTCGTAAATTGGAATTTCTTGAAATTAAAATCTAGAACTGGAATTTTGCTGGATCTTGAAAACGCCATTTCCCTTGGTGGCTTGGAGGGGAGAGGAGGGGTGAATACTCTTTCCGTTTTATTCTGCTTTGTATCAGGTAGGATTCGAGAATACCTCTGGTAGTTTATTAGATAGGAGTATTTTCAGTGACATATCAAATAGGTATAGGTATAGACTGTTCAAGGGCTCTATGTATTAGGGAGAAAGTTCAGATATCTTTTGAGTTTTTTTAGGGAATATTTTAAGGGTAATCTAAATTTTTGTTTTCATTTGATTTATAAAAGTCGTATACTCGGAATTTCTTCTAATTAAAACCAAAAACTGCTTAAGTTTCAGAAAAGTAATCATGATTTTCTTTCTTTCTTTTATATTTTATTTCATATTCATCTACAGATCTGTGTGATCTGATTTTAGAATATTTAAATTAAGTGAAAAAAGTATAGTAATTAATATTTTTTAAATTTAAAACTAGATGGTGCTCGGTGCGTTGCTCAAGCAGAAGAAATAATTTTTTGAAATACCATTTGATATAGCTATTTTATTTAATTGGAAATGGTAGAAAGAATAATATCAATTTTTGTGTTGAATGATGAAATTCAGTAAAGTATAAAGGAGAAGTAAATGGAGAAGTAATATTTTTTTAAAAAATAAGTAATTATTATAAATAAAGTACAGCATTGTGGGAACAATAATTGTTTAATGAAACCTCAAAATAAATAATATATTTCGTGTTCTTCACATGGACACGGTTTCGGATCGTGAGCCGTTGGATTTCAGATTTGAAACTCAATCCCACTGAAGAACCGTCGTGTAAGGGGGGGGGAGGTTGAACATTAAATCCGTCAGGATCAAACGACCTTATGCTGGTGTGGTGTAATATGGAGAGAGGGTGCCAGCTAAGGTGTGGTCATCTGACCACAGTTCAAAATTACGAGGTTCTTCCTAAAATAGCCCTAGTGTTGCTTTACAACGGGACGTTAATATAACTATCTTCAAACTGAATTTCATATGTTTCACAATTTTCTTTCAAAATTTGGGAAGTTTTTTAATTGCTTTTCTTATTGAATGTATTGTGAGATTAAATGAAATATAAATGCTTCGAATTCAAAGATTATTATTCTTTAATAAATACAAACAATTTTTATTTGGATTTAAAGAAAGCCTATAAGTATTATTTTCGATATTTAAAACCACAGTAATTGGATTCAGCCAAGGAATTTGGCGAAAAAATTCGAATTGGCTCGATTCCTCTGTAGACAGTTTTGATTAAAATGCTTAAACGAGACAGATCTGCCCGGTTCCTCAAAATCAAACCAGTTTTAAGTGCCTTCACGAAAACTCATTTTGAAATTTCAAACGTTTTATTTTTTAAGGTTCTGACTATCCCAAACAGTCCTCATCCTATTTGCACGACCTTATGGTTGTGCTCCGACCGTTTCCAAAACCGTGTCACGCAATCAAAGTCTCTTCGTATCTTCTGCTGTGGAGCTGCAGTTGTCTTACTGGCAGTTGTATCTACTAGCCGACACCTAGCCAAACAAACGGAGTAATTGAGATGTTGGTCTTCGCGGGGAGGAATGCCCTGTGAGATTTGCAGTGACGCTGTCTGGTTCTTTAACTGTCTGAAGGGGCAAATATCGCGTTATTACCTCGTCTGAGTGGATCTTGGAATAGGTTTTAAAAGGCATCTCTGCTAAAAATAAAAGCGAATACGTCTGTCTGTTGGTGTGCTTCAGACCAGATTGTTTGACCAACAATTACTGAATTTCTATGTACTTAATTACAAATGTACTTTGGAGGTGGGGATAATACCACAGAACAATTTTTTTGTAACTTTAGTTAGAATTATGATTTATTAAAAACTAATCTTTTGTCATTTATTGGTAATTAATTTTGAAAATATTAGAGCTTAAAAAAAGTAATTTTTCATTACCTTATAATTCAGAAGGTTATTTTCTTTTAATTGATGCCATTTTAATCCCGTTGATGTGGTGCAAAAGTTAGGAGAGGGAGGTAGCCAACTCTGGTGTCCTCCTCATCATCTGACCGTAGTTTACAATTACGAGGTCCGTCGCAAAATAACCCTGTGTTGTTTTAAAATGGGACTTTAATATTCTGATGAGGATTAGGTGTGTACCGAAAGTGGTGTTACACCGGTAAAAAGCTCATAATTCAAATTAAAAAATAGAATTTAAATAGCTGTTAAAAAACTAGCTATTCAAAAATAAAACACACGCGTGCGTGCGCGCACGCACGCACACACCTTTATATGCTTGTATACTAGAAGCTAAAACAACCAAAGAAAAAAAATTGTGTATGGTGGTGGGGGGGAGGAGCAAGACTAGGGCTAACTGATAATACTTAGTCCACTGATGAAACTAAGCCAGAAATCAATTTTTAAATTCCAGAAGCGAATACATCATCTCCAAATCAAAGGAGTTTTGATACCATTTGCATTGCTACTTTTTGAAATAATCTTGAATACTACTTTTCTCTGCGTTATTGGATGCAGTAAGAATTTGGAAATTCAACATCCTTCGGTGAAAGTGAAGTGTGCATAGATGAACTTTACAAAGTTTGAATCGACCAACAAATAATTTTTAAATATCAGATTTTTTTTTTGATGCTTTTCAAAAACCACTGAAATATATCTTCTTAGAGGCTGCATCTCGGTAGTGTAACCGAGGCCAGTTTATGTGAAATTTAGTTATATTTGCATCGTTCTTTTATTATCCATTGAATATTTAGAGATTGATGTACTGTTCGTTTCAGTATTATAAGAGGACCACTTTTCGGCGGGTCTATCTTGCTAAGGGGAGGGGCCTGGTGGTAACGGTTATGGTTACGGAAAAGGAGGCTTTCAGGTTCGAGACCCAAATCCGCCGAAGAACTGTGGTGTTATCAGATCTGGCATACCTTAAACCCGTCGGATGCGGAGGTGGCTTTCCAGCCCAGGTTATCATCCTCATTATCTGGCCATGGTTCAAAATGGAGGTTCGTCCAAAAATAGTCCTAGTGTTGCTTTACAATTTGGCGTTAATATAACTAAACTTATATCTCATTAAGGGCTTATACAAGGAAAAATGTGCGTAATTTCTGGAATTATCTTTATTGTTAACAGTAAACATCTTCCTTCTCACCCTTATTTTGCCGAATTAAAGCCATCATGACGCATGTGCAATATCGTGGAGGGCTTTAGGATTCGTTGGCTAGCAATATATGTCTACATTGGTTTATATTTCTTCAATGTCAAAGAGTACGTTTTATGATATTAAGGTAATAACTTGCCCTGTTATTCATTCTGATGGTGAAAAAATTCAGGGATATTTCCTTATGCCTTTAATTCGACTGTACATTGCGTCCATGACAAAGTAAAAGTTTGAAAAGCAACGAATAGAAATGGATCAGAACCGGTATAAACACGCATGCAAACGGTAAAAATATATTTGTGTGAGTGCTGTACTAATAATAGATTTGATAAAGAATTGTTATATTGTGTTACTGTCCTATGGTGTAGTAAGAAATTGAATAAAACTGTTGGTAGATATAAGTAAATAGATTATAACCTCTCAATAATTCCTTGTTTTTCTGACATAAACCCTCCCACTTCTCATCTAATGTCTTGCAATCTTATTTGCTCTAATTTTTATGTTTATGCTATTTTCCCCCTTCTTAATTATGTTTAAAGGCCTGTTTTCATTTAAACCATCACATGTTATTAAGCCGGCGTCCTGCCATAGGGGTAGTGCATCTTCACCGAGATCTATGCGTCCCAAGTTCGAGTACCACTTCGGGCATGGCTGTTCTGTGTTCTGTCTGCAAGGTGTCTGAATGTGCCCCTCCCCCCTGTAAAAAGGGATTGTGCAAGCTAATGTGATGAGTGAGGTGTAAAAGTCTCTTGGCCCTAGTTGGCGCTACTACAAAAACAAGAGACGCTGATTAGGCTTAAATCGCTGACTACCTCTGCGAGCTTGTCCATGACAAGTACCATAAGAAACAACAACAACAATCCAATAGGCTTCCTAATAACAGTAACTGGTCCTTAGCGATATAGGACAAGAAGATTTTGGAGTGCTATCAACCAATCTTTGGGTTCAGTATGGGGATAAAATGCATGATTGTTAATGCCACTCGCGTATATCAAAAGCTAAAGTTTTTAAGGGGACTATAATTTCATGCTTCGAATCTACTTTACAATTGTTTAACCCTTTGATGACGATTGAGAGCCAGAAAATCATTTTATGTCACCAACGACACTCACCCTTTCTGTGAATCTATTGGAAAGGCTTGAAATATAAATCCATTGTTACCTTGATTGCTTGTGAACGTCCATTCTTCTCTCTCGAACAGTTGGTCCGCAGATTTTAGCCATGTGATATGAGAGACCTCTAGCCAAACGTGAATTTAGTGGTACATAAATTACTTTTGATAATTTTATCTGCCAAAAAAATTGCTTTTAGGGTATTTAATTGTATTGCCTCTGCAGTCAAGTCATTACGCAGAGAAGAATAAATGTGTTGCATTGCCCGTAGCAGTGCATTGTGTTCACCTCGCTCATTGTTAGTGCGGGCCTGTTTTCCATATCCCTTCGGTGGCGATAATGAATCACCGTTCATTACGCCTTTGCGCCTCGTTGATCAAGGATGCAGTTCACATCCGTTTTCGCACGTCATTCTGCGAAGCCTAATTGCATTGTTCGCTGTTTACAGCTCAGCAAGACCCTTCCTTTTGTTTTCATTATTTTTGCAGTGGTACCCTCCCTCACCCCCCAACATTCGCCAGGGGTTCTCTATCATTCTCTCTCTCTCACTCTCTCGCCATCAACGCTCTCCTGGATAACCTGTTTGAGGTTGTCGGGGTCATGCGAATTCTCGTTCAGGGGGCCAAGTAGAATATTTTTACTTATTTTTTTTGTTAGTGTTATTTTTTTCGTTGGGGGGTCGTGTTTCCGAATCTCGTGAGGGTACGTAGGGGGTCACGGCGGATGAAGTCGCAGACGAACCTAATGTGACAGTTGCGGATATAAAAGCCTAGGTGAACTCTCCGAAGTAGGGGGATGGAATGAAGTGCGTTTATGCTGGGAGTTAGTGACGTCATTTGGACTTAAGCTTGTGTTGCTATGGCAACTTGATCTTGTTTTTCTTCGTAAGAGCATGCATTTTTTTTCTCCCCATCACATTTCAGTCTTATAATCAAGCTTTGTAAAAATATGAAATGAAAATATTATTGAACTTACGCTGCTTAAATTATTATTTAATGATCTAAAATGATCTAGTTTTTTTGTTATTAAAAAGATATATAAATATAATACGCTTCTGCTTAACTTTAATAATTCTGATTTTTCTATCGCCTTTTTCTCCAAATTTTGAAGGAGACAATAACAAATTTGGAAAATTATTGGTTAAGACTGTTGGCCATGTATGTTTCGCTGAATGAAAATGTCAAATTAGGATGCGATATTCGAACTTTGGGGAGAAAAAGAAAAAAAAAAATTTACACCTTTCTAGGAAATATTCGCTTAAGATATGAAAGTTTTTGTAATGTTATCTAGATAAACAATGAAAAATGCGAAGGGTAATGAAACAATGAAAATTGAAGGAAATTATCTTTGCCGTTGCCGCAGCGTGTTAGAAGACAATATGGAAAGAATTGCTTTGAGCATTTTTTTCCCTCTTCTTTTTGTGAATTGGATCTTGTGCCAAAGATAAAAATACATTTGATTATTTCAATATGCTGTATAAAAATAATGAGTTTTGATTTTTAAGTTTCCATACATTTCGAAATAAATAGTAGTGTGATCGAAAATATTGTGTTTAACCTATAGTATTTCAGGATATTATATCTGAACGCTATTTTTGCGAACAGCTAGATCGTTCAAAGTTAAGACTTTTACCTGACCTTCTTGATCACCGGATTTGTAATGTTTGAACTTTTTACTGCTCCTTTTACATAATGCAGAGAATGTATGGTAACCGTCAAGAAATTCGAATTAAAGATTTCAATCTGACGGTGTAGGCGTTGATCGCAGCGCCACAAATCTCTACAAATTTGGGAATTTTTGATGAATCCTGAGTTCGAAAAGTGTATTTTCGGAAAGTGTCCATCAGTCTGTATGTAACACAGATAAGTCAAAAGTCCTGTGAACTGGATTGTTGAAATTTGGTTTATGATCGTTATACCCGATTTGTAGATTTGATTTCAGAGTTTGCACGCAAAAAGGCTGTCCGTCTGGCTGTTCGAATATTATTTAGCATGATAACGATAAAACGAGAGAGCTAGATGGATAAAAAATTTAATGCACAGATTTAACATTAATGGTAGAAAAATTCTATCAAAAACCTATCAAATTTTCAATTAAATCCAACTAGGGGTGAACAGTCTGTCGGTCTATACTATCGTAAGCGTATAAACGTGATAACTCAAAAGCGCAGTGACTTAAGTATATCGAATTTGGGATGATATTTTGTGGTAACCCACAAAGTGTAGTCAAGTTTTTGTTTCAGTCGGTTGGGAAAAATGCTTCTAAAATACACATTTAATTTTTGGATACAATTAACCTCATATCAAGGATTAATCGCCAAAATACTCGCCAAAATTGACCATATACATTCATTAAAAGCTTACTTCACGCTAAATGTTAATATATCATAATTTTTCATGTCAGTGTCTTACAAGACGTTATCTAATATACCAATATTAGAGAGTATGCGAGAATGATTTTGGGAAACCACTCCTACTTTTTTTAGTGGAGACATGAAAAACTCCGTTGATGATACTCTCGTTGATTCCGAATAAGATTTCGTCGTCTTTGTCTATGAATGTGATGCTAAAATGTTAGGAAAAATACCTTGTATTTTAAGAAATGAACTATCTTTTTTGCGCCAATAGTATGAAATATGTTTCCTGGATACTTTTGCAGATTCGTAAGCAAGACAACTCATGTATTTGTGGAAATATAGGCTTGGTTCAGCTCTTCATAAAAGAATGTGTTGAACTCAAAGAAATTAGAGGATGACTCGTTATGAATAGTAATCTTAAAGCCCTGGAAATTTAAAAATATTAAAAGAAATGATGTAAAAGGTTTCTAACCTTCTGCCAACAGTTTGAAAGTACTCTTATTGGGCGTTTTTTCCTGAACAAAAATTTGGATAGCCAATGAGCATAATATCCAGTCACAATAATCCCTGTTTATACGACTTAGTTCAGTGGTAATGGAGTGACTGACTATAATTAACAGTTTGAATTATGCTCTTTTTGGCAATTATTTGCTGTGGTGTCTGCTGTAAAAACAATATTGATTGAACAAACTGTATTTCCTTGCGCATATCTTTTTCTGTTTTTTCCCCTTTCTCGTTTTTTTATTACTACTAATAAGTAAAATCAACAGCTATTTGATGCCAAATAAATAAAAAAAACACCTGTTTATCTCGATTCCCTGTAGTTCACTTTAAAATTTTGTCTGATATCGTCCTGATAATGGAAGGTTTAAGCATTCACCAATGCCTCACAGCTAATGTCACCAAATCCAAGTCTTTCCCAGGGATTGTTCTACCCTTTGAGCTGTTAGCCGACATTTGTTCCATTTATTATTCGATTAGTGTCCATCCGCGCCGACAGGCACGTTCAATTGTCCAATTTCCGCTAATGGGACACAATGGCTGGCATCTCCCAAATGAATATGGATATGCGACAGCGCTATCGGGACAGTGGGTCAACACGGCTAATGGGACTTAATAATGCAGCTTTTAATCTTTTCGATGTACCGCCGCCGGGGCGATGCTTCGTTTGATAGTGTGATATCTGGCCTCTTAATTCAAATGGAAGTCGCATCTTCATTTAATACCCGGAAGTCGGTGACAGGTTTTGTTTGTTTGTTGGTATCTGGGAAAAATATTTTGCTCAGTTTCGTCTAGTGGCATTATTAAGTAGATTAGGTTAATAAATCATAATAATTCCTTTAAAAACTTACATTTCATTAATTTGTCAATCCAATATGTATGTCGGCGTCTTGCCACAGAAGTAGCGCATCTTTCTCGATACCTGGGCGTCCCGGTTCGAGCATGGTTGTTCTTCTGTGTTCTGTATGTAAAGTGTGTGAATTTTTCCCCCTGTGAAAAGGGGCTGTGCAAGCGAATGCTATGAGTGAGTAGCAAAAGTCGTACTCTTGACCCTAGTTGGTGTTTCTACTAAACAAGAGACTCTGATTAGGCTTAAATCGCTGACTATCTCAACGAACTTGTCCATGACAAGTGCCATAAGAAACAACAACAATATGCATTAGTCACACAATATATTGTTGTTATTTCTAATGTCATTTGCAATGGAACAGTCAGCTATTTGTAGCTAAGAATACGTCTCTTGTTTTAAGTAGCGCCAACTAGGGCCAAAAGCTACTCACGCATCACATTCACTTCTACTGCTCCTTTACAGGGGTGTGTGTGGAGATTCACACATCTCACAGAGAGAACAGTTGAAAGACAACCATGCCCGAACAGGGACTCGAACCCAGGGCACCCAGAGAACGGGAAGACGCGCCGTCCTTATGCCAGGACGTCGACACCCAGTATATTAACACTAAACATACCGACAATTTACCAATACATTGGAGGTGCCATTGGAAAACGGTCATTTGACTGGTCAATAGTGCTAAGTCCTTTACTATAAATTGCTAAGAAAGATTTGTTGATCATTGAATTTGTTGAAATGCTAATGGTTTACGAACGTTTGCAAGGAAAAATATTTCTTCGAAACATGGCTACTTCAACAATAATGAAACTCATTGCAATGCTTTTTTTGTTTTTTGGTATACGTAGTATAGAGAAAATATTGTAATCTGCAAATTCGAACTAGAAATCTTAGACTCAAAGCGCTATAACCCCAACCTCTCTTTAAAAACTTAGCCGCTTTTTCATACAGTATAGAAAGTATAGAGAAAATATGTAATCGTTAAAAATTCGAATTCGAAATTCTGATGTATCTTCACGTTTTAGACCTTCCTCAGTGTGAAAAACATTCTGATTTATTGTAACTCAAAACATAGTTCTAGAGAGTACAAGTTTTTGATATACGGTCTTTACACCAAATGTGTAATTTTCTATCAAATTTTGAGCAAAATCTGTTCAAAAGAAGTCTGTTTTCCAATTGTTTGAATATAAAATACCTTGTTGACTACAAAATTAAGCGAGCTAGATAGATACAGTTCAGTGCACAGATTGTCTAAACTATAGATTTATCTGTAATTTAGAACATCAAAGTTTGAGTTAAATCCAGCTAGAAGTTGACTATCTGTCAAGCTGTACTTTCTGAAACATGTACATGCGTTACAACATAAAAACATAAATGAATCGAAATTTACTTTGAGAATTTATGACTACAAGTATAATTTTGGGTTAAAATTTTGTTTCAATTATTGTTAAAACCCCGTTTGTAACACGAATTCGATTTCAGGATACTATTATTCGCATGCTAGGAAGTAATCAAAATAATTAAAACCTTGCCTGGGGTGACACGACAGATACAGTAAAATTGTTTAATTCACTTCAAAGGTACGAGAAAGTTTTGGGGAGACTACTAACGTTAGATATAATGAGATATTTCTGATCTCTCTATATAAAGTTTGTATATTGTTTGAAAATAATAGCATTTTTGAAACTCAATTATTTCACGAACTGTCAAATCATAACTATGTTGTTATAAAACTCATTAGCCTGATACCCAAATCCAGATTCGCTTTTGTGTATTTCATTTCACGTGTATCATTTTCATCTCCCAGTTTGTTATTTTAATCGCCAAATGGGAAATTCCGTGCCATTGATGCGGTAATTGCTCCATACATCATTGGCAACAAAAGGATGATAAAATTTGTTTAAAGAAATCATTTCTGCCCCATTTCATTTTATGGGACCGAAGCTTGGGAAAAAATGGCTGCACAAAAGTTATCTTAATGAAATCAGTCCAAACACGAACAGATGTTTTTCTCAGTTCTCCAAGATGGATTACCTGCTGTTTTAATTGGGCAAACTCCGGTCTAATTTAAACTACCTGGGATCATGGGACTCTGCTGAACGAAACTCCATCATTGTACGCCATCATTTTGTCGTGGAAATGCTTATCCATCAACTGCTGTTCAACCACTCAAACAATACCATTCCAGAAAAGGTCTTCCTTCTCTTTCAATCTTTTTTCAAAAGCAAAAAAAAAAAAAATTCCTTAGGTAGCTTTCCCATTCCTCTGTCAGTAGGAAATGCCATCTCATTCATTTTTCTGAGTTAAACTATCTGAAAAGTTTTCAGAGTTGAGCTTTATTAAACTTTTTGAAGGAAAAAAAATCTTGAAAACAAGACTTTAAATAGGGAAGAAAACACGCACCCTTTTAATACTATCTTAAATTATGATTTAAACAAGATTTCAGAATGATTTTCTTTATATTGGTATTTTAGAGGACACATTTTGTAGGAAATTTTTGTGATACATAATAACTTAATCGAACTAAAATAATTTGAAAATTTTACTAACATAGAACTGGGATTCAGTGATTTAATGAAGAGGCCCAATGGTGGATAAACACGTTCTAGATGTTAATTGTCTAGGACATCGCAAAAACAGTTTATTTCTGCTTTTGTTGCAGTTTCAGGTGGATTCCTAATGGTTTTCATGACATGACTTCGGGAAAATTTCTACAGTTCTGTGCCGATCATGTTCCCTAGAATCTAATATCATCATTCCAGAACAATTTTGTTTAGATTTTAACTGTCTTAGAATATGCTGTCAGGAATGTAAAAATCTTCGATGAGTTCGCAATTAGACCATTTAGCACAAAAGGGGTGGAAATGATGTGGTATTTGAAATATTAATTTCGTTATAACTTTCTTAATATTAAAGATAGAAAAATATATACAATTATCCATATTAGTCTCTCATTAAGACGAACAACCTTTGTATTTAACCTTTTTTGATAGCTCGAATATCTTAGAAGTTAGGGATAGGCAAGTTGAATAAGTATTTTTCAAGTTTTAATTTTAACTGTTTGTAACATCAAAAATTTACATTGCCAGATAATAATTTAGATATAAACCTTTGCCTTCCATCTTGCCGAAAAGAATTTTTTGTAATTTCTGCCTGATCAATTGTGTGATTGAAGATTTCTTATGAACTGGACATCAACCTTCCCTATTACGCCACTTGTTGTATTGTGCCATTTCACCCTCATCTTATTTTTCCGTGATACTAAACCGATAGCTTACTAATATTCAAATTGATTAGGTCCATTTCAAAAACTTTTCATGTATCTTCAAAACGGACCGTTAGTATAATTAAATAGCTCGAAATCAAACCAATTCTAGTAGTAAAATTTAGTACATGGTGAAAAATTCAACAGCAGTTTGGTCAAGTGTACCCGAATCGATTTAAAAATGAAGAGTTGCTGTATATTTTTATTATTATTATTCTCGATAGTTATCAATAGTTGATTTAATAATAACGACAAATATACTGTTGGCTTTTTGTATATATAATACATAAATGAAAATACTATGACAGGATTTTCAGTAGCAGAATAAATTATCAATTTATTTTTGCATTCTATATGTGCCTTAATTTAGTCTGACACTTCTCAAGAATGTAATTATCTGTTACAGATAATATCTTCTATGTTTTTTTTAATGCTGAACAAAATACCTTACATCAAGACGTCACTTTAGTTGCAAACAAAATGAACAAAAGATGTGTACAAAACGGAGATAATTAGATCCAATGAAGATACTTATCCATCATGTGAGTTCAACCACAATAACAATACCACTTCAGATGAGACCTCCTCCCTCTACTTCAAAGAATTCTTTTTTTGAAATAAACAAAAGCCTCCCCTGATGCCTCCCGAGCGTCGAATGCCGCCCCATTCATTTTCCAGAAAAAGAACCTCGACTCGACATTCCAGGGTGGAAATGTCCCATCGGATTGCCTTCCTGACAGATGCAAATGCCAAGGCGCTAGCGGTGCCACACAAAAGACAGGTATGCATGCCGTTGACCGTAACCGAGAAGTGTTTCCACCCCCCTTTAGCTGACGATCCAGCTATTTGTAGACCCTTGAATGGATGGGAGAGGCATGTCTCTGTCAGGGCCTTGCCTTGTCGTTGTGGATTGTTTGCTTGAAGTGTGATGCTCGGGAAATATAAGATGCCTGTTGAAGTTAAGATGTCGAGTTTGTGCCAAATCATTTCTGAAAACATGTCTTTCTTCACTAGCATTATTCGTCAAGAATATTTGAAGAATTCATTTTAGAATGCTACTTACTTCTTCTAAATGTGTCTTCTATAGTTCTTTTCCTCTTAATTTTAAATTAATAATTCCAGTAGAAATCATATAAATGTCATACTTTTATTTTGTGAACTTAATTGCTATAGCAGTTTTATTATATTTTGTTAAGTTTTTACTTAACTTATTTAGACAATGTTTAAGGCTTTTAGACTTCTTGTCAAATCTTTAATTATAGTATCTTTTATCTAAGATCAGCCGACTCTCTGGCACTGAGGTAGTAGCGTGTCTTCCTCGTGTTCTAGGAGTCCCGGGTTCGAGTCTCGGTTCGGGCATGGTTGTTCTGTGTGCTATCTGTGAGATGTGTGACTGTGCCCCCCTGTAAAAAGAGGCTGTGCAAGCGATAGTGTGATGAGTGTGTAGCTAAGTCGTACTCTTGGCCCTCGTTGGCGCTACTTCGAAGAAACAAGAGACGCTCATTAGGCTTAAATCTACTAATGCTTTCTTTAGCGGAGCTTGCCCAATGGCAAGTGCCATAAGTAACAACAATATATAAGATCAACCAATTCGTTTAGATTACTGATATGTAGTTCAGCCATTGCATACTTATAGTATTATAATCAGGAATCAGCGCTAAATTATTCCTGCTATTTAAATATAAGCTAGTGCTATAACAACTAAGCGAAGAGAAACTAGATCGATGAAATTCGGTCCACAGATTTAACATCTGTAGTATAGACACAAACCAAAGTATGAGTTAAATATAACTAGAGGTTTGCCGTTTATCGGTCTGTAACCTAAGTCTATGCGACAACTCAAAAACGTATTAACTTGAATATATCGAATTTGGCATGGGAATTTTGTGATTTCAATTATATTTCTCTGATTCATTTTGGTTTCAATCGTTTGGAGGAAACGCATCCAAAGCGCAAATCCGATTTTCGTATACTATTAACCTCATGCCAGTTACGAATCGCCAAAAATCTCGCCAAGCATAACACGATGGATGGATGCAATAAAAGGGCTAAATTAACGCCAAAGGTAAATATTTCGCAAGTATTGTACGCTGATGCTGTGCAAGGCTTTCTCGGGGATAACATCTTTGTTATAGAGAGTATGAGAGAAAGTTTTGAAGAGACAACTACGGCTTGTTTGCTTTTGCTTTTAATGTATTGAACTCTTGTACTGTGTTGCACATAATCTTGTCTTTAATTTAGAACTTATTGCATTTCTTTCAAAATGAAAAAAAAAAAAAAAGTGTCTTCACAGCTGAGGGTATTACAATGAGCAGTTGGATGGCAACTTATGACTGTGACGTTACGCTACATGAATCGAATCTAGCGAATTCTCACCAAGATTCGCAGTTATTAAAAAAATTCCATCGCCTTCTGACTTCGTATTTTTACCCCTAAAAATTTATAAAATACAGATGTCGAATGCATTATTAAATCTTTTTTGCAAACTACATTGTTATTATTGTGCGAAGCATTGGGAAAAGTTGAATTATTCCCTTAACGCTTAAACAGTCAAACAGTTTAGGGGCAAAAAGGTGAAATAACGGAGTGTTTTTCAGGCCAGGGAAAAGTTTTGACGCTGGGGTCTAGTGTGTTGTTTAACAAGCAACGGGGCTAAGAGGGCATGTTCTTTTTTTCTCTTTTTTTTAATGGCTGTTTCTCCGATGGAAGCTTTCCGAAATTGCTCGCGAATTGTGTTTGTTCTCTCTTTTGGAAGAGGGGTTATCTCTTTATGGTCGTGACCCCTACGGCTTTTCAAAAGCGTCAGATGCTTTTCATGCACGCACGTATACTTCGGGCTGCCTGTTTTTTGTGGAGAAGTCAGTCAGAATGTCATTCTTTTATTCGACGGTGTTCTGCTGTTAATGGTTGAAAGGCATTTCGCGGTGCGCCGGCGGTTGGAACGTGCTATGCTCAAAAATGAATTGTTAAGGATTTTTTTTCTTTTTTTTTCTTTTCTGTGCATATGGATCATTAAAATATTATTTTTTAAGTGTGGAGGGTGTGTAAAACACTTCTTCGTTTGTTATTTTTGTTTGTTAATTGAATGAAAACACCTAAGGAAATCCTGGTTTATCGTACAAAACTTGTTATTTGCGTAAAAATACATATTTAAGCTGTAACATGATTCAAAATGTTCGAATAATTATCCTTGAAAATGATTATTTCATTAGGAAATTCTCGTTCAGATGAGAAAAGTGCATTTAGTGATCATTACGTATTCGAATTTGAACGCTTTATATTACTGGTCCATCAATTAACTCAAAATGAGGGTGAGATGCTTCTGGTATGGTGATTGGATCTCGCCACCGTGTAGGATACACTAATAGGGGAAGGGGTTAGGCTCCTCTCATCGATGGCGGAACGTGCATCCTACGGGAAGGGTTGTACCATTACCGGCTATGGCTATTAGGATTCAACCTCAGTTCCCGTCAGTGTTACTATTGCGGCTGTTCGGTCATTCCGTTTTATGGATTATCCGTGTGCCTTCGGGTAGGTCGGACATTCAGTGATACCGGTCCGCGGTGACCTGTCGGTAACCTTTCGGCTTCGGAACCGAGCGGTTTCAGGTCCGAGACCCGATTCCACAGAAGAACCTTCGTGTAAGCGAATCTGATGCACATAAAATCTGTCGGGGCGAAACGTCCTGCCGCGTGTGGCATGAAAGTTTGGAGGGGGGCTCAATTGTCGCCCTCGTCATCTGACCATAGTTCAAAATTACGAAGTCCGTCTTAAAAAAAAAAGGCCCTAGCGTCGCTTTAAGCTGGGTCATTATTATAACTAACAAAACTAAACTTTTTAAAAATTGTTGGATCTCTTAATCAGCATTTTCGAATTGCGTTTCTTCGCAGTTTAGAAGATTTTTCCAAGCGAGTTTTAATTTGTTTATTAACTGAAATGGATTAAACTCTTTTTTATGTTAATAGAAAAAATTATTTTTTAAAACCAATATTGACAATTCTGTTGTTACGCACATTTTTTTCCTCCATTTTATGCATTGTTTTGCGTCAATAGAGTGAAAGATATTCAAACGCGTATGAAAATCTGACTTAACATCCATAAAGTGTTTGAGGAATTTTTTTCATCGCATTTATTAATGCGATATACTCCTCAAATATCACAATTTATATAAATTCACGCTAACTCTTAACACGGACGAAGCACGCGTTTCGATTGTCAAAACTGACAAATTTAACTATCACAAAATATGTCAAGGCCCATTCCAGTTCCAGACATCAATTAATGGCACTTCAAAAAATCTTCCTTTCCTTCCCATTCTTTTTCCATTTATAGATGTTATGGCAATTCTGGAACATCCGATTACCCAATGGCCGCAACTCCACCCAGGAAACAATGAAGATTTATTCGCAACGCGCGGAGAATCCTTCCGGATCGAAATAGCGTGGAATTTCGGGAAATATTTCTTCCTCTTTTCCACAAAGCGACGTTTTTCCATCTTCCGAAGCGTTTGAAGGTCATTAATGCCTTGCTTACTCTGTCGAGAAGCCCTATAATTCTCTCCGTGTGTTGTGCGAAGTTTATAGGACTAATTTTGGCAACTTCCTGTTTCCTCCCATTCAGCGCCTGTCCCACCACACGTCGAGTGTTTTTGTGTATTTTGAGTACCACATCGTTATTGTGGCTGCACAAATGAACCTTTCACGTTCCATCGCAATTTTTTTTATTTTGCTTTTGAAAATGGAATTCTGTTCTGTTTTTGCATTCCTAAAATAATTTTTTCTGTAACTTTTAAAACATTGTTCTCCCCCCCCCTTATCTGCTTTACGTGTCAGAATACCTCC
>JAOUZG010013930.1:153241-163447 GCA_026289955.1 Argiope argentata | reverse complement strand
ATTAATAGATTATGTTTAAAAATAATTATGATTAATAGATTATGTTTGAAAATAATTATGATTAATAGAAAGTTTTTGATTCAGGTATTCGAACTCTTTAAAATGTCGATTTTCGCTAAAAGTGGTATTTTAAAAACAATTCTTTTATTGTATAGACCAGTTTTTGAGCTATCAAAATAGGCTTATTTTTATCTCTACATAAATTAGAAGTCATGATATTAATATTTTCGTAATGATCAGTAAACCGGAAGTGGGCAACAGTTACATAACCGGAATTGCCGATTTAAAGTCAATAACATTTTAGAAATTTATATAAACTCCAATTTAGTTTTAAATACAGAACAGTCCTTGCACTGCAAAATGCTACTAAATTAAAAATATTTCAACGGTGTTATGTGGAAATTTGTACTTGGAAGTGTCTTTATTGTGTTCTGAACTCTCAGATTAGGGCATACTTAAGTGTAATACATATATATAATTTTTGATAAGTAAATGGATAAAAAATATTGAATAATTCATTATTGTTGTATAATTTATTTTTAAACTATGAATAGAATGTGATGAAAATGAGCACTGTCATAAAAATTGTTGTTTCTAAGATGCAGTATAATTGCAATTCTTTCTCGGTTACACCATTGTTATAATTGTGGAATAATTAAATGTTTTTGCTTATTTTCTTTTAATTATATGAAATGATTCTAACTTAAAGTGTATTATTTTAGAAATGCATGTCCATGCTTGAGATGATCTGCATTTTTATATGTGTCACATTTATATTTTACTGGCAACATATTTTATAATAAAAACAATATTACATAATTCCAAAATTTAATTTCTGTGCATTCTTTAGTTGAAAATCAGCACCATTTAGGAAAGAAAATAATTAGTTAATACACTATACATTAAATTTTTAAAGACAGGGAACGAATTATTTCTTGATCATTATCTAAATTAAAGAGTGATTGATTTTTATTGGATTTTGCTTTTAAGTTTTGGCATTTATAAAATAATGATTTTTTTAATTATAAAAAGTTGTAAATGATATGATTTCCGCAAATATTTATTTGTTTTGTTTTTATTTTTAGGATACAGTGTAACTGAAAGAAAGAATATTTCCATTACCATGAGGAACTCGTTTCCTTCTGTCAGTTAACTATGATTACTGACGATAGTGCCCAGTACCATCAGTGGTACAATGGTAAGTACCTTTTTTAAAAAGAAATTTAAAAAAAATGTTTGCTATCAAATTCTATTCATTTTTTAAAATACATTTATGGGTTAGAATAATACATTAAGAATATGCTCAAAATTGAAAATCAAAAATTTGTATATATTTTTATTTTAATATTGGAATAAGAATTTTGTTTAAGAATCTTACTCAATTTGTTTTCTACTTCGTCTTCTTCTTTTTTAGAGCCTTTTTTTTATTCTGTCGATTCCCCACCTTCTTTTCTTGTTAATATAATAATTATATCGAAAAGGCCTATCATTAGTTCTTATCACAATCTTATTCCTTTCGAAACATATATTCCCAAACAGAATAAACTGTTAAAATAAGTTTAATCTTCCCTTGTTGATTATTCGTCAAGCAACAAATTTCTCAAATGTTTCTTTTATCAAGTCATGTCGATGATTCATTCGAATTATTCTCAGGAAGAAACTTTAAACGGCTAATCGTATCATCTGTTGAAAACTGCAAACGATCTATGTGTTGATCTTTCTTTTTCGTTGCTGGCAACGACAGACATGTTCGAGATCTCACGGGATTTTTCTGCCATTCAAGAACCAACAGCCAAACAAACGAATGCGATTTTATCTCTTTTATTATCTGCTTGTTTATTTTCCCCGGATCGCTGTTTGGATTTGTATCAACACGTTATGATTTTCCCTTCCCTACTGATGTTTTTTTTTTTCCCTGACATTTGGTGACATTTGAAATGGTTTGTTATTGTTTAGAAATAACTTGTCTAAAAAAGCAGATGTGCATATATTTACCTTCAAATATAAGGATACTACAAACTATTCTTGAAAATGGTAAATATTTATTGCTTAGAAAACGGTAAATTGTTTTTGAGTAACCGAAAATTATCATTGACAGCAAATGTCTATTTTAGTAAATTTCAATTTTTAAATATTTGTTTGTTTTATTCTATCAAACGAATTATTTGTAAAGTTGATATTTTCATTGGGCAAAATGTAATAGAATCTATATCTAGTTATCGGTTTAATCCTTATTAAAATCATAAAATAAGTATTCCTAAAAATATTGGTTTTATCATCCATTTTAATACGATTTTATTATCGCTTGTTTTATACTTCCGAAGACAGGATTTTGCATTCGATTTTTCATTCACTTCTTTGTATGTGAGAATTTTTAAATTCTGTGCAATTATGTGTTCCCAAACACAGTGCAGTGTGTTAATATTTTCAGAATTTAATTATCAATTAATAGGTTTATTAATATAATTTCGTGCTGCATGATTCATTAGGAGAATCTTCATCCATAAGTAAATAAATAATAGAGATTAAAAGAAAGAACGATAGTAAATATTTTTTAATTAATTAATTTCTTAAATCTAACGCTGGTTTATAATTAATTTTATATAACTAAAGGGATTTAAATTTAAAAAAGAATTAGTTTGTTCGATACAGTTTCGGACGAATGTTTTTAGGTGTTTTTTTCTTTTATCTTTCATTGAATTGATGCCATTGTAAAAATGAATAAGGGGAATAGAATAATAAAATAATCATATTTAATTCAAAAAGTCTTTTTATAAGTGAAACTAACGTAACTTTAATAAGGAGCTTCTGCAATTTTTGTATGTAGTCTTCATTTCATCAATTTATCTGTATGAAATAAAGATAAATCGATAATGTGTTATTAAAAATTTGTTATTTATATTTTTGAAAGCAATTTTTGATTCTAATCAATTTCAAAAATATAGTTTTTTCCTAAAAATTTTATACTGTTTTTATATTATGTAAAAAAAAGGCATTTTTATCATAATACCATCATAATTATCAATTATAATTTTATGACTTAATCGGGGAAAAAACATTTCATTGTTTCGAAAAGTACAAAATATTTGCATTTTGGTGGGTTATTTCATTCTTTATCTTTTGCATTTAAAAAATACATAACTGTCTATAAATTGAAAAATACATAACTCCCCCCCCTTCGATTGTAATTATAATATTCTTAAAAAACTCAATCTGGAAATTCATAAAATTCGTCTTTAGTAAAATTTTATTTCCTCTTTATTTTTGTAATATAAATACTAATTTGTATACTCTCCAAGTTTTTTTAAGTTCTATAAAAATTGCGAAATATGTTTATTGTAATCAGGAATTTTTGACGGTATATATGTAAATATTATTTTGTAATTTCTTTCCCATTATTTCGTAATGTTTGTAATAAGAATTGTTTTTAATAATTCTTATTGCCGTGATCAAACTAAATATAATCAACAAAAACAACTTAAAAAAAACGATTTTCTGGAATTGTCTGCTTCTAATTCTGTTTTATCTATTCAAAGGGGAAGGGGGAGGGGAGATCTTTTTTGGTGTATGAACATTAAAAAAAATTAATAAAGCTATGAACTCAAGAAATGGCGTAATATTTTTTATATAGTTTAAGGTTTTTTTTTTGTAGAGTATATTAATTAAAAAAAATATCAGCTAAAACATCCAAACATTAATTTAAATTCGTTTAACTCGATAAAGTCCAGACATCGAAAATCTGTTGGGTGCTTAGTATTCTTTTCGTTCCTCCATACTCTGTTTAGGTACTGTAACTGATGAATGGAGTTGAAGGTTACGGGCAGAAGTTTCGTGTGTTGCTTAATTTGCATTTGAATACAGACCTTGGAAGAAAATGACTTCGGTTTCAATGAAAATGGGCAGGATTTTGTAAACCACGAGACGAATTTCAAAATAGGTTTGTCTTTTGAGATTTATGTAGCCTTTTAATTCCGCTTCCATTGTTCCCCTGCCACCGATTTTCAAAAATTACCGTCACGAAATGACTTGGAAAAAAGAAAATTATGCAAATCCGATGGGAAAATCTTAACTTTTACTTTGGATATCTGTAGTTGTTCGGATGTATCCGAATATTCATTATGCAATTAAAGAAACGAACCCTGAATTAGTAATTTATATTTAGATATAATTTTAAATAATGATTCGATATGAATCTATGCAATGAACTACAGTATCCTGTCTAATGGCCTGGAAGGACTGACCGGATAGCAAAAAAGCCGGATAGAAGTCTAAGAATTCGTTTCTTTGCCCACCAAGACCAGGAGACAAAGTTTTTATGCCAAAAATTACTGTTATAACACGCATTATCTCATTTCTTACTGAATACTAGGCCCTCCATTTATCCCCATTTGAATGCAGTCGAGGCCTGGTGAATCACAGAAGCACTTGCCGTAATTTGTCGAGTTAAAATAGAAGGCTCTGTATTGATGGTTTATATAGGTTTACATACTGTACTGCAAGAATTTATTTGGGAAAAAACAAGTTAAAGGATAAAAACTGCTCACATTTTAGCACAAATTCTGTAATCGTCAACTTAAATACTGGGAACATAAACGTAAAACCTAGGTCCAATTCTTAAGAAAATTGACCAAAACATTGTATTTTCCTCTGATAAATTATTGCACAGACATGAAAAAGTAACCCTAAGCCAAAACTTATTGATTTTAGGTTTTGAAAAAATTCTTTAATAGATGACTTAATTGACCCCTTCCTCATTTAATTATGAAAAAAGAAAACTCGGCTGGATTGTACCGAAGCCGGATAGTCAGAACCGAATACTCGGGAGTGCACTGTATTTGGATATTAATCCTAGGGAGATATGTGTGGTAAATTAACACGACGAGAGGTCGCTCTGCGTTCTTCCGGTGATTTCCAACTATCAGAAGGCAGAGTTCAGAGAGAGGAGAGATGGACGTCAGCCTAGAAGTGCGCGACCGGAAATCGAAAAGGAAGGATATCTGAAAAATAACCAAACCTGAATGTTTGCGTAGAAGAATTCATCTGCAAATGTCCAATTTACCATGCATAGTTTGGAAAGATCCGTTGATCAACAACAATTGTTATCTTTATGTAATATAAATTCCTCCTTCATCTTTGAATTCTCACTTGTAAAAATCCCCATAATCATCCTTTTTTTAATCAAGAAATAAACGATTAAGCTAATCCAAGTGGACTGTTGAATTAAAACCCATCACACACACATATGTATTTCTTGTTTATTAATTTTGTCTTTCCTGTAATAAATTGGGTTTGTGCTCCTTGAATAATTAAGGACCCAAAAAATTAATGAAGTACATAAAAATTTAACTATTACAAATATAGAATTACGAATTAAAAAACATCAGAAGTGTTCAAAATTTTGCTTATTTTTCTGCAAGCACCATTAACAAAGGTTTTGACAAATTTCCACGTTTTCTGAGTTCGAAAGGCATATTTTTGGAAAATGTTCGTCTGTTTGTGACAAAGATAACCCAAGAACACTCTGAGATAGACGGTTGAAATTTGATATACCAATCTAATCATACCGTACTAGTAGATTTCTATCAAATTCTGAGCGAAATGTATCCATGGGAAATCTGTCTGCTCTGCTGTTTGTTCGAATATAAGTTAACACTATAATTAACAATTAGAGTTAGATAGATAAAATTCGGTACACTGATGTAGCATCTATTTAGTAGACACACACCTTTTAAAGTTTGAAGCAATTTCAACTACGGGCGGATTGCCTTTCGATACGTATTTTCAGAAACATATATAAAAAACACAACGATTTAACTGTATCTAAATTCGTTCGGGATTTTGTGTCTACTGTCAATTTTTTACTTTAATCTGGGAAGAAAAACTTGCATAAAAAATAAATTCCAATTTTATTACTATTAACGCATGTCAGGGTAACACGCCATGGATGACACGAGAGATTCATGATAAAATGTTATTATTTCATGACTATCGTGCACCAGTGCCCTGTAAGGCGTTTTCTGACATGACTAGTTTGTTTGAGAATTTGCGAGAAAGTCTTCGAGAGACTACCTCTACTGCTTTGAAAATGATTTCCCTATAGGATGCTGTTAAAATAAACTATTGATTTGTATATTTCAGTCATAATCGTATATGAAGAACATGTTTATCACTGAACAAGTTCCTGTACATCATTATCAAAAAGGTTGATTCTCAACAATAGCATTTAAATTTGTATTCGACATTATTTCATCTGTTTGATCTTGAGTATTGAAATCTATAGTTTATGCTAATCAGTTCTGTTAACATTCAAAATTATGTGCGTTTCTGGCTTACGGCATTAATTCTGACAACTACAATGAAGTTTGTATTAATTGTAGTTTACTTTACCCTAACCTTTTAATATACTTTTAGTGCTTAAATTATACAATTTCAATTTATATTTAATTGATAACTGAATAGTTTTAAGCGATACAAGTTGTATTTATATTCGTTTTATTTAACAGTAGGAAGGGGACCTTGTTTAATATTTTCCCCTCTAGCCTGGTTTTAAAGGCCGTTTGGTACAATATTTTCCCTTTACATTTAGTCTCAGATATTTCCAATTAAATTATTCAATAAATAGATAAATTTCCAACTACTATTTTCTACTTTAATGATATTCCTCTTCTTCTTTTCGATCCAAAAACTAATGATTATTTAACTTATGGTGGAAGTAATGGTTTTAATCATTTGTTAATTCTTTTTAAGTGGTGGCGTCGTTTGAAAATTTTCTCTTTAATAATGTGGATAATGTTCTTGGACAATACGGCCTTACATAAAGGTCCGATTGTATATTCCTAATGTTCCTGACCTTCAGCGAAACTTCTCGAAAATATATCTTGCAAAGAAGAACGGCGCATGTGAAGCAAAATATCCCCAATACCTGTCCTGAAATCGCTGAGTGTTGACATCATTTGCCACACCGTGTGTTGCCAAACCCACGCTCCCATCTTAATCACTGAAAGGAAGAGGAAAAAATGACCCTTCTGACCACGTGCTGTGCAATTAAACTACTGCTGCGAGAAGGAACAGACTGCGTGGCAGCCCAATTGGCATTGAGGGGAGAGCAAATGCGCGCATGTTAATTAAGGTGAGCTGTCGGGGATAACGATGTTGTTGTCGTTCAACCCCCGTCAGGACGATCCCCTGCGGCGGGAATGACCGCCTCCGATTTATTCGATTGCTTTGTTTTGCATAAAGGTATCGGGAGAGTTCGTTTATTGGTCTAGCGGAATATTTCTGGCATTCATTAAAGGATTAGGTTATGCATACAGAGCAAATTTTGCTTTATGCGCATTTGCTAAATGGATTTATAAGAAACGCTTTCTACAAATTAGGACTTTTAAGCCTAGTTCCAACGACCTTCGATTCTTCAGGCGAGCCACGCGTTCCCTCATTTTAAGCCTAGTTCCAACGACCTGCAAATCTTAAAGCCGCAGTTAAACGACGCGTCGAATCTCCGACGAGCCATGCGTTCCCCCATATGACCCCTCTTGCGGTTTCTTGGGGTTCTTTGATGCCTGGACATTTTACCGACAATTTACGGGAAAACTTCGGACGCGTCCACTGACATCAAAGTACCCCAAGAAACAGCAAAAGGGGTAAAACGAGGGAACGCGTGATTCGTCTGAAAATTCGACGGGTCGTTGGAACGCCGCTTTACCTCTCCTGCGGTTTCTTGGGTCCTTTGATGCCTGGGCACTTTACTGGCAATTTGCTGGAAAATTCTGATTGTGTCCACAATTATCAAAGGACCCCAAGAAGCCGCAGGAGAGGTAAAATGGGGGATCACGTGGCCCGTTTGAAGCTTCAACGATCGTTGGAACACGGCTTTAGAAGGATCGCGAATGCCAAATGGTACAACAGAAATAAAGATATCAATCACACATGGAAAATCCCCTTCCTCCTTAATTCATTTGGTAGGAAAACTAGTTACTAAATTCTACATTGATAACTCTGTTATACCTAAAATCCCCCAATTCAAGTTAATCAATCCCCTTAAATAATAATAATAAAAAAACGACAAAATTGTAGGAAACTGTAGAACGGCCAAAGTAATATTTACTTCAACTGTGATCTTTTCATCAAGTTCATAAACAGGCCAATCTCGTTACCGTCTGAGTTGGAGATATAGTACATCCTGCAAGAAGACGTTCCACCACGGAGGCCAGAGTGATGGACCTACACCAGGGACATGATGGGAAGATAAGATCTTGCGAACTGGGGGTTAGTGGCCGAATGGTAACCCCTCCAGTATCTCTGATCACCCCCCCCTCGAAGTTAACCAGGGTAGAGAGATAGCAAACGGGACTATATCAAATATATTTTCTTGAGCAGTTGGCAACAGCTGTAAATAGTTTGCTAAATTTGGGAATTATAAAATGATGTGTTTTCATACTTCTAACCTAATTTAATATCGACAAAAAAATTTGGTTTGTTTTACCCAACTTTTCCTTGTTAGTGTATCTTCTCTGTTTATTTGCGTTTGCATCTGGATTGTTAATAGTTTTACTCTCTGTTCTATACTGGTGCATGCTAATCCGGTGCATCTTACCGTTTCTCAGGCCTGTTTCTTTACGGATATGGTGGTAAATCTGCTATCTGCTCATCGTAGGACCATTCTTGCCTTTGAACGTCAATCGGGAGCTTTCCACAAAATGTCAATTAAATGAACAGACATCTAAAAACTCCGGTAACCACAAGTAAACGTTGAAAGAGAATAAAATGATCAAACTCTAAGAGTCCGCGGGTTGTTGAAAAGGGGCTTTAGCAACTCCTGTCTCTATGCGCGCCCCAATCCTAGCCCTAATTCCCGTTGCCGTATCTCCTACTGATTACTTCGTATTTTTCATTGGCAAGCCACTAGATTTCCGGAAAAGATAACAATTGCCATCTAAATCTGAAATCTGCCAGGTATGCAAGTAGTGAGATATGCGGCCCCAGTGAATTAATTGTATTGTATCTATCAATTAAAGCGCAGTGTTATCCAACAGCCATTATAGTTACCTCTCGCTGTAGATCCTTTTTATTCTTAAGCCTCTATAAAATATTTTGACTCATGATCTTAACTGAAGCTCATTCATGTTGGGTAAGGAACCCATTGTTATTACCGCCTCACATTTTGTTCCAAAACTTTTTTTGAGGCTTGAAATAAAAGATGCTGATTCTAACCATAACATCCAAAACTTGTCTTACCTTTGTCTTATAATAAATTTTGTAAGAGAAGTAATTTCGTACATATTCCTTGATACATAAATGTAAAACACGAAACTTCATTTTTAAATGCACATTTACCAGAATTGTATTTGAGGAGATAAATCTAATCATAGTAGAATTTAGACGATGAGGTCAAAGCTGTAAATGGGGTGCTATCTATCAGTTGTAATACGATCTATATCTATCAGTAATCTATCAGTTATAGATACGATCATTTATAAGTTCATTTAACCTCTTTAGCAATTGCTCACTCAGCCAATTTTTTCTTTGAGTAGTAGGTGCTTTAGTTTGCGTAAACGTATATAAAAACATGTCTGTGCTTACAGTCCCCAAGCATGGAAGATTGCTGGTGGAAGGATATAGTGTTCTGTCAATTTCAGGTATTATAAAAACAAAAGTTGTGGAAGGCAGTTATAGATGGGAGGCAGATCACCATTCTTATGGGAGGGTGGGGGGCAAAGCGAATACAGTGAAATTGAATAGAAGAATTGCTCATATTTTAAGTTTACAAAGCCAAGTAACGGTAAATGGGACCAAAGGGAATAAAATATAAAAGCTAAGCTCCTAGTGGCTTTTGATCTCGTTACTATTCCCAGTACTGCGAGTTCCATTTTTTATAGCATGCTTGAAATTTGACATCTTTTTAATCAGCAATTACACTTTTTTACCCCTATATATATTAATGGTTTTTATCCGAGCAGTGTCATTGTGAAATGGCATTCGGGAAACACCATAATCATGCAATTAACTAGCTGTAAACCAGAAGTTTTGACTCTCGAATTAAAACTTTTGTCTTGTGACTACGCAATCTGATAAAGATAGAGCAAATATTCCTTCCTTCTAATTGTTTTATCTACAAACCCAGAGCTAGTTGGGGATCTAGCACCTTTTGAGTTGGCCATAACTATGCGTTATTTACAGACCCTGAAGTAGTTGAGGATCTAGCACCCT
>JAOUZG010013930.1:111200-153231 GCA_026289955.1 Argiope argentata | reverse complement strand
GGGCTAGTTGAGGATTTAACACATTCTGAACTAATCATATCTATGCGAGATTTACAGACCCTGTGTTAGTTGAGGTTCTAGCACCTTCTAAGATAGCCATATTTGATTCAGTATCTAATTTTTCAAACCCTGTTAGTGAAATTGACTCCATGTACGAATCTGTTGAATCTAAAATAATGATTAACTCTTCAAGGTTGATTATCAGACATTTTTTTAAACGAATCGCTGAAAGATGAACGAATTGAAATGTGGCATATATGTCATTGCCTTCAGATATGTCATATGCCTTCGTATTGCAGTTTGCAATTTATTTATTAATAAAATATAGATATTTAAATACTCATTATCCTTGTTTAATTGCTATGCTCAAAAAATTCACCTACACATCAAGGAAGTAATCTTTTGATTTCATATTCCCATTGAAAGTGTCACAACAATGACATTTCCATTCCAGAGTTAAATATTCAAGTACACAGTCATTTATTTCGAATATTCAACATTCTCGAAGATCTCCCGGCACTTCTTGTGGTTCTGTCCCGCATATCTCGGCCAATCCTTTCACCTATTTATCCATTCATCTGCGCGAATGAGAGCCGCGTGGGAAGACGTTATTTCCGATTTCACCTTCGAAATCCAACACCTCCGAGTACCAGAAACACGTGCTGGCGGTGCTCATTTGCATACCGACGGCACTCCCCTCCCGGACAACAACAGGGTGCTCTTGTCTTCTTCTTGGGGTCCTCCGCCTTCGAGTGTCTGAGTGACGGAAGTCGGAATCTTGACTCGCCGTCCTTAATCAGAGGCGGAAGTGGTTTGGGCCCAGTTCTCCGATAATTCGCATCTGTCAAGTCCGTTGGAGGAATTTACTCGGAATTTCGGATTTAATTACTCATTTGTGGAATGTGTGGAGTGGTTGGCTATTCGAGAGCATTTCTAATTTTTTTGGAAAATGTTTCAAGGTTAAAATCTCAGTGAATGAGTGCTTGTAGTAGGACTGAGAAAAATCTTAATGGTCCGAATCGGGGTATTTTGGTAAATTTTTCTTCTGGTGACCCCGTTTAAGAGTATATATTGGAATTATGAATATAGGATTCTTTTGTGATGGACTGTTAAACTTTTTTTAATACGTCCCTTGGGAAAACGCCATTAGTTTTTATGAATTCCTTAATCAGTTGAAATAAAACCTTTATTAAGTTGTAAATAAATAAGCATCTAAGAAAAAAATTCAACTTATTGTGATTTAATTTAAAATCCAAAATCATGGAATTGGAAATTGAAATTGATACATTTTTTTTTCAAAACAAAACTGAAATTTAAGTACTCCCATGTTAATTTCCTAATAAGGGAGGAAATGCAATTAAATTTATTATTTTGATTTCTGTCTATAGTAATAAAGTGATCTACGTTTTACACATTTTTCTTTGACTTGTATTACATTTTATCGTATGTTCTATGGCAAAAAAATAAAGTAATACAATTTGTTATAATATTTAAAGTAATAAAATTTAATCATAATCATCATTACATGATTTTTAGTTATAAGGTTTTAAAAAATCGGCTTTTTTAAAATTTTAAAATATTCTAAGTATTGTTGAAACCTTCTACAGTTATAAGCATAAAAATAAACTAAATAATAATATTTATAAAAAAGACATGATTAAAAAGTTCATCTATGCTGTTACAATTTAGGAAGAAATAGGTATTTTATGAACCAAAATTTGATCGAAACGGCATTTTGGAACTTTCCCTTCAGCGATGTGAAGTATTGAGGAAGTTTTACTGTATTTGATGAAATTACTCAATTTTTTTTGACTTTATGGAAATTATTTATCGTATGAATCAAAGTAATCGAAAGTTTGAAGGCAATTTCCGAACTTAAATAAAGCCATGTCATTTTTATCTTTTAAGCTTCGTGTAAGTTAGAGTTAACTTGACTTTCTTCATCATTAATGTTGCTTATCTTTTAACTCTTTTCTGTCTGTTGTTATTACAAAATCGACCAATTTTTCATTCATGATTTTTTGGATTCATTTCGTATCTTTTCCTTTTTTTATAATTAAAAATCCTGTTTTGGAGCTTACTTTTGCAGTGTGCGCAATTTAAATTCATGTTTAGTTCATTCATTCAAAATTACTTTTTGCAGTCTGCTTAATTTGAATTCATTTTTAATTCATTAATTCATTCAAAATTGCTTTTTGCTGTCTACTCGATTTGAATTCATTTTCAATTCATTATTCATTCGAAATTGCTTTTTGCAGTTTGCGAGATTCGAATTCATTTTCAATTCATTAATTCATTCGAAATTGCTTTTTGCAGTTTGCGAGATTCGTATTCACTTTCTGTTCATTGATTCGAAATTGCTTTTTGAAGTCTGCTCGATTTCAATTCATTAATTCATTCAAAATCGCTTTTTGCGATTTGTGCGTTTTGAATTCATTTTCAAATCATTAATACATTCGAAATTGCTTTTTGCAGTTTGCGCAATTTGAATTCATTTTAAATTGATTCAAATCCTTTAAAATTGTTGTCGGCTTCTGTAATGGTGGCAGAGTATAAATGCAGTTTATTTTATGATTGAAATTAATTCATTTTAAATAATTGGTAAAGGGACACATATTTGCAAAATCACATTATGCTGGGTTTACACTCAGACAGTTATAAGACGTCCAGTAGGCGGCGCATGCGTAAAAAGGCTGAAAAAGTCTGGTCCGAGGCAAGTACTTGTCACAGTATTTATTATATTTCTTTCTTACTCCACATGCGTTTGTAGAATTTTGCGGGTTTTTGGCGGGAAAAAATTGATCATTTAACATAGATTAAGTCCGACATATTTTTGCTTTTTGTTCTTTCTGATGCTAGTTTTTTTATTTTATTTGCCATTTTTTGTAGTTTTTTTTTTTAATTTAGATATACTGACATTTTTATTTATTTTACTATTCGTCATCGTGTAAATATCCATCATTTTAATACGATACGCTGTGAAAAAGAAAAATTCATAGATGCCAAAACTGCAATTAATGCCTGCATGTAATGCCTGAATCTATATTATGCATGTAATGCCTGAATCTATATTATGAGCATAAATGAGTGGCAAAATAAATCGGCCCCTTACTGCTCATGTTCTGCCTACTTACTGGCTGTCTTATAACTGGCCGATTGTAAACCCGACATTATGTTAAATCCTCTCTCGCCAAGATTTACTGTATATGGATAAGGATTTGCTGTGCATCGTATATACTTCAACAAATCGTATAGAGATTTAACTTAAGATTATCCAAGCATTCTTTATGTAGGTATTCGTTTAAAAAAATAAATCCATTCTATTTGTTAAATTATATTTCTATCAATTCCATTGTCTTCCTCTTGTCCTTTGTTTTCAAATGGCTGACCGCGGAAGTTGAAAGTGTTCCTGGAATCAGAGGAGGAAGTGGTTTTGGGATTAATTGTGATTGGTCCGTCTTATCTTTTGTGAGGTATTTTGTAAAATTTGCATTTTACGCTTCCGGTGGGGAGATTTGCATGAATTTCGGATTTACAATTATTTTGTGGGGAATGTGGAATAGTTGTGGCGACTTCTTCTAACTATTTAGAAAGCCCTTCGGGGCAGAACTAAAGCGAATGTAACTATATAGATGGTTTCAAAATTTGTTGAAATCGCGCAGTGGTTATTGTGGTTTAAAGTCCAAAATTTCTAATTACTTTACGATTTTCTTGATAAATGTTTAATCATTTTTTATACAGTTTACTCGAATAAATAGTTTTTAAGTCTAGCAATCTTATAAGAATAAAAAAATTAATTGGCTTTAATTTTTAATGAGATTTAACTGCACTTTGGGGTCAATTATCTAGAAGGGAATATCGGTTTGACAGATTCGGTCAATGTAAGGATAGACATTGACCGAATAGGTCCACAGTCGGTCTCAACAAATCCTGTTGATACTGCTACGTTCAGTGGTGGCGGAATAGATAAATGTAGGATATGAAAAATTTGAGAATTTGATGTAAAGGCCACATACTAAATTTTTTCCACCTAGCTAAAAACGTTTTTGAATGTTCACAGAGAGACTGACATAATTCAAAAACTGTGTTTTTTGTACTCGGAGAGTTCTGGAACATAAAAATGTTTCAAATCTCCAGTTCCATTTTTTTTGGTGGTTTCAATAGTGTTGTCTCCTTGTATACTTCGAATATGGGAAATTTAAAAAAAGTGTATGGCAATAATTAAACTGATAGTTTAATCACATATTGTACTATACCTAGTTAGTGTATGAAGAGTTCAATGAACTACGTATTGCAATTCTGAAAACGATATACGTTGGTCTTAAATATCCTTCTAATCACATCTCTGTTGATAATTAAAAAACCCATGTTTTGATGACATTAATCTTAATGTATCAAGGTGTATTTCGTTGAGATGTAATAATCTAATCGCCACAATGTTTTCATGTTATCGATCTTCATCAAAACAGAATCATCAATTGGAGAAAAAAAAAAGGAATAAATCAAACTTTTGACCCTTTGAAAACATACCACCTCGCTCTAAAATCTGCAAATAACCGATTTCTGCTCCACTAATTATTCGTAAAAATGCTGGGGGTGTTGTTCTTGCGTGATCTGCGCTCGGATCGGGGTCAGTGTGCGCTCTCCGGGAGTGCGCCGTGACTGACCCTCGACGTAGGTGGATCAGTCACGCCGTTGTGGATGCCCGACAGAAATCTCTGCTTGCGATATTTCGATGAATGAAGCGATACGATGAATCAGCGATGGGTATCGGTCGGCACGCAACAGGTAGACCCGCCCCTCGCTGTGCGCACCGAATTCTAACGAAGTACCTCGGAAAGTGGGAGATTCGGCTGAAAGACAACATTGGGAAACTATTATGACTAATGACCGTCTGAAGTTAACTGGTTAAAATATGATTTTTCTTTTTCTTTGGCAATGTCTTCTCGCTGCGTGTAACGTTTTCTTTTTTGAGTTCTTGTCGTGATGAGATAATGCAACCTGAAAATGATCTTTTAAGTTATGGATTGGAATAAATATATAAAAAGTAATCGAACTCTAATAATAGGACGTACTCGTAAACCGGTTCAGAAAAATGAGAGAGAGAAATTTGAACTCCAGTCCGAAATATCATTATATGAATGCGATTTAGGATTGATTCGTCTAATTTATCAATTTGCTCTTGAGGTATCAATCAGATGAATTTATGAGCTACCGGCAGGGGCATAAGAGGCAGTTACCCTGGTCCCCCACATAATTGGAGGCCCCAAAATCGAATATAAATATTATTTTAAGTCTCCTTATTTAATGAATCTTCTTCATTATTAAAGTAGTGAATCAGAGGGGGCCCCAAAGAAGTTTTTGCAACGGGCGCCAACTATACTAAGTCGGGCCCTAGCTACCGGTAACATGAATATGTGAATTTGGATTAAAATTCACAATTTATTTGCAATTTCAAAAAATAGGTACGTTTCTATCACCAGAGGTATCTTTATTTTGTCTATATGATAATTAGAAGCCAAGTTATAGCAAACTATTGATATGTAAATGATGCTAAGCATTTAAAATCTTTAAATGTATTTTCAGAAGAATGAATTTTTTTAATAATTCTACTGTACAAGTATTGTCAAAATAAATATGTTAATAAATAAATTTTAAAGTATCTTAATGAAATGTATAATTAGTGCTCGTTATGTATGTTAATACTATGCAAAATGTAATGAAAAATGCATTTGATGTCAAGTACTCTCAAAGTGGACTTAAGATTGTTTAATGTAAATATTGTGAGAAAAAATTCCAAAATTTATTGGTAATTTCATATATTAAGACAGATAAACTTTATTTTTGAATATAATTTTTAGATAATAGTTAGTTACACTTTAAAATATATTATAGATAGTACAAAACACACACGCACACCACACGCACAAATTTAACATTTTTTTCTCTAGAACAATCTTTGTTTTTGTAAATAAATGTTAAAATTTGCATCAAAATATGCTTTTTCTTCAAAAGCTACATATATCTAAATAAATTCACAATTATTTATCATTTAATTCTTAGATTAATAAAAAAATGACTTCATTTAAAAATCATTTTTAAAAAAAATCTCCATATGATCCTAGTTGTACCTACCTTAATTATTACAAAGATATTATTATTAAAAGAGAAAAAAAATTAATATCATCCCAAAGTGCCTGTATATACCGACATGTTTTGCTGATATAATAGATATTATTTTTTAAAAAAAATCAATATTATTGCAAAATATATTTAAAAATATTTTAAAAATTTAAATGCATTGGTGAAAGTGTTTTATGGTAAGGAAATTGATACCATAGGAAAGTCACCTCCCCCCTTTTAAATTCTAAGTTGCGTAAAAATATCTCCTGCGATAATATGCTCAAAAGAGGAGTTAATAATTGAAAGTTAAACTAATTTTTAATTTAAAACCTGACTAAAGTTTTGAAAGCCTTTTTTCGGGAGCATTTGCTACCCCCCCCCCCCAAAAAAAAGAATTTCTTTTCATATATGTCGATTTAGGGTCAGTAATCTGACCTGTAAAGTGTTTTACACTATTTTTAATTATCCGTGTCTAATGGTACTAAGTACAATTAGGATGTTAGCCTATAAACAATATTATATTAAAACGTAAATATTTATATGATGCAGATTTATAAGTATTTTACATAAATTACATGTTACGGACTATTATTTAATGATTAGATATTTTTTGCCTATGCGTTCTGATGAAAAGAAGAACATTTAATTTTGTTATTAAAGGAGTCTGTTTTGAGATTGATGTGATTTAATTATAATTTAATCGAAAGATTTCAAATTATAGTTTTCCATAACAGTTTAAAAAATATTTCTTTGTTTTTGATTGACCATATCTTGATATAGATCTGACATGAATAGACTAATGACCTAAAAAAATATTTGGAAATTCTAATATAGGTCATAATAACAGCATTTTCTTTCACATGAAATGAAGAAAAAAAATAATAATACTGTGATTATCTAAAAATTCGATCTTAATATATTTGCGATTTAGATTTCTTTCGGATTTCGGTGGGAGCTGTCTTTCAAACGGAGTATATACGAACAAAATAAATTCGGTTATTTATATTTCGAGTTGGCTGATTTGATTTTTAGAATGAGATTTTTACATCCAAATTGTAAATTTACATAAAATTTTACGAAGATTAGATCATTCAAAGAAAAAAAAATGACTTAATCCTTTTAACATGTGCTCAATTTTCTTAGCAGTAGAACAAATATATACGAAAAATATATCCAAAAAATTATCATACTTACGAAATATTTTGTAATATGAACGTTGCCACTCTTGTTGAATGAAAAGTTTTATGGAACTAAATGGTGCTATTCACATTCGAAGTAAATATCGATATTCGTTGATGCAAATTTCTTTCAAATAAGGAATTTCCATGTATGCGATCTTATCAGTGTTTTTATAGCTTATAAAAAGATAAAAGATTTAAACGAATTTTTTTTCTCTATGCATATTTCAAGATATCATGTCAGAACATCATTTCTTGAACGGCCAAGCACCAATTACTCGTGCGAGTTAAATCATACTTTTATTCATTTTAATGGTTCCATTGAATTATTAATTTTAGCATTGCAAATGATTATAAAAAACCTTGTCTCGCAGTTATTGTTTAAAAAAAATATCGCATTTCTTATTTATTTCATTTCACATAATCGCGTGCTCAAAATGACATTTATCTAGGTTTTCTTGGTTGTAGTCATTAATTTATTTTTTTAAATCAGAGCTTTTGTAAATGCGATGGCAACGCGTTATTAAAAGCTGATTTTTGTGTGTGTGTGTGCTCGTGCAGATAATAAAATTTCAATTTTTCGCCAACGATTTTTTTATTTTTCACCGACGGATTTTTGTCTACCTCATTCCCAAAATAACATCACGTTTTGACATGATAACAAGAAAAAAATTATGATTATGGGGAGAAAAAACACTTATGACTTTTTTCAATTTCTAGTTTTTCAATTCAAAGTAAAAAAAAGTAAAAGATTAAAATGAAATCTGCAATGCATATTTCAATGCATCATCTCAGAACATCATTTCTTGAACGGCCAAGCACCACGTGCTCGTGCGAGTTAGAATTATATTTTTATTCATTTTAATCGTTTCATCGAATGAGTCACTTTAGTAATGCAAACGATCCAAAGAACTTTGTCTCGTATTTGTTGTTTAAAAAAAAACTCGCATTTCCTATTTGTTTCATTTGATATAATCACTTGCTCAAAATGATATTTTTCTATGTTTTCTTTGCTGTAGTCAGTAACCTATGTTTTTTTTTTTAATCGAAGCTTTTGTAAATGCGATGGCTACACGTCATTAAAAGATGATTTTTCTTTTGAGATGCTCGCGCAGATAATGAAATTTTTATTTTTCGCCTAAGGATTTTTGTAGACGCCAAGTACCTCATCCCCAAAACATCATGTTCTGACAATAATAATTTCATTATTGTCAGAATTTTGATTCTAAATAGTGAAACATCCTTTATTTTCACTTTATCGAAGTCATTGTTGCAAAAACGTGACGTTTTGCCACTCCTGGACTCTCCAGTTTATTCTGCATTATCTCGTAGCCTTTCTGGAATTTAATCTGTTCCGTCGGTCCCACGGTATCTCTCTTGCCATTTCCTTATCAAAGGGGTTGCGATTTTATGAATGAACTTTTTTTTCTCCCCATTCATGTCCTGCAACAGCTGTACCTGATGTTTGCATTTTGCTGTCTTCAGCTTTTGATAAGAGAGAGAGAAGAAAGTTCATTTCATTTTCAGAACGTTTGAAACGTAAACATAGAAATAGTTGATGAGTCGATTCTAAGTATTTGAATCACTGAAACAAAAAATCATGTAGTAACACGGTAATTTTTTTTTCTATTCTTTTTTTCTCTCTTGTAAGTAATTTTTTTTTCAATTACTATTTTTTTCTTCTGTATTTCCACAAGAAATGAATGATTTCTGGAATTAGTTCGTGGTTTTTATGCTGTTTTTTGCTTGCTAAGTTGAAATTTCTACTATCTTTTCAAGTGAGTTTGATTGATTCTGCTTCAGTGTTAGTGGAGCCAATTCGGATTCACTTGATATGCATCGATGCACCCATATTCTGCACCAATTACATTTATTGGAAACATTTACATGTTTTAAAGCAAGAAGGATATGACATCACAGCTCAATTTAATTTTCCATTAAGCCAGTATTGCTGTCAGAAATAGTTGCGATTGATTTGTTCGGAAAAATACAAAATAAATTCCTTTATTCTTCATTTGCTGCGCATTCATTATCTTTATTATCTTGTCAATTTTTAGCTTAATGTAAATACTTCTTAAGATACTGAACGGGAAACTGTAAGATGGCATGAGAAGTTTGTCATGCGACTTTGATACCGTATAAATTGACTCTTTATCTGTCATATGTATATTTTAAGCCTGGTTCGTAGAGTGTTGGATTCGCATTCCTTGGACTGCGAATTCGAACCCTCCAGCCGAAGATTCTCCGTGTGTGGTGGTGGCTGGCACACTTATAAATCTGTCGTGATCACAAAGTCCACCATGTCGAGAGTAATACCACTGGGGTTGTACTGGGTCAGAGATGATCGTTCTCTGTTCCAGATCTAAATTACGATCTGTGGATGAATGAAATCCATGAATGAAGTCCACCCCGTAAAATGGGTTTGTGACGTGTGTGAGCTAGAAATCAGACTTCTGCTTTCGGGTGCTCAGGGGCCCATATCCTCAGAAACTACTGCATCCCTCCTTGCGTTGTAAAGCGAGCACGAGAGAAACAATATTATTTGTATTGAAAGGGTTTGTTATTGTTTTGTTTGATTCATAGTTATTTGAATGAAATTATTTATAAATAATATCAATAATTACTAAGGATAAATAACACTAGGAATCATAAGATATTCAGAATTATGTTACAAAATTATTCTCACTGGAATACTTTCTCTTTTTTACTTTCTATTGAAACATATAAATGAATATTGCAAATACCATATTTCTTTTAGAATAAATTACTGAATTTTCACTCTCTCTCTCACTTTTTTCTTACTTGATTAAGACTTATTTGAATTAGTATGTTATTACTGAAAGATTTTTTTTCACTTTTTTCTTTAAGAATTTATTTCTAATTACTCAAGGCATCGTATCATAATGTGGGCGTATCCCCCCCCCCGTCTTCGCATTTGTTAAAATGTATTTCTTTATATTTGTGTCAAAACGAAATTTTTTTTCTATTTATTTTTAAGTTTCTTAAAAATTATTTGGTGCATTTTACTTCTTATTACTAAACGAGGTAAATGCAATGTCATATTTTTTAAATTTATTTATTTAGAAAAAAAAAAACATTTTTATTTCCACGTCGCACTTAGAAATTTAAATGAAAGCACTTAAAATTCTTTTTTTAAAAATTATAATTAAATACTGTAATTGTTTTGAAAAATTAATGCTGAGATTCGTTTCCTTTTTGGAGACATCCTTTTAATAATTTCCATGTAACCTATTTTCAAAATTAAATGTTTTTTTACCCATTAATCATTTTATCCTTTATTAATTCTTATTCTGTCATTTTGAGAATTAACCTCGCTCTTGCCGACAAGCTGTGTTATTCAGAATTTATTTCCATTATTTTTAATAGCGTTAACTATACCCAAAACTCGGGCATCCCTGGTTCATTCAAATCTAATATTTAAACATCTGCATTTCCTGTTGAAACGAGCCATTTAATTTTACAAGAACACTTAAAACGAATACATCTTCTGAATTTGCCCAGACGAATCGTCTGCTACTGGCATTCTTTTTTTTCTCTCTCTTTTTCTTTTACTGACTGTTTTGAAATACTAGGATTAGTCATCCTCTCTAAGCAGGTGCATGGATGTGTTACTTAAGCGTAGTTAATTTTACGATCGTTTCAAGGGTGGAAGCATATATTCAGACGGCTAATTTCGTAATGACAATTCTTCCTCGTTAAAATCGTAACAAACTGACCCAGATTATGTCGTCCCAAACCTGTCATTATTAGCTACTTTTGTCCCTTTTAGGTATGGACAGACAGGAGTTCATGGTCTTTTTTTATGGTCCTTGCTTGTCGTATTCTCTTATGTAAAGTCTGACCCTTGGCTGTTGCCCTGTAGCATTCTAAAAACATATTAATTCTTGAGAGGACGGATAGTAATTATCTCACGGTTGCCTAGCAACCATATTCGTCGTTCTATGCAATCTTGGTTAAATATTATTCTTAGAGAATTCTTTTAATCGTTGTAGTATCGAAGGGCGGAACTTAAGTTAATAATAGAGAAGTTGATAGAACATTTTTGATTAAGAAATACTGATATTTTATGATGCTTGTGGCAATCTCTTAATTTCATGTTACTTTAAATTATAGGACTTTTCCTAATACTGTTGTAGTCACGAAAACATTCAAAAAATTTCCATGTTTTGGTAAATAAATTTTTGGAACATTGGTAGGATAATGACGCCAAATCTAGTCTAGTACTCTTTGCGTGGGTTTTGATTTGGCAGTAGCTGTCAATAACATGAATTAATTTATTTTCATTTCTGAGAAAAGGAATGTTTTCCAACTACAGATAGGATATATTTATTTGTTCTATTCACTTTGATGTCTTTTTCCAACGCTGCTTTTACTGGGTATTTTTACCTATTTATTTATCGTTTGCTCTTTAAAATACTTTTTTTTTATTCGTTGCTGTTGGTTTTCTAAAATGATGTGATTAATTATAGATTCAATGATATTACACTGAGTAAGTGTGAATTAATTAGCATTTAAAATGAAACCTTATCTCAAAGAGTAATTATTAAAGTTCTACTTATTTTTGAATAAATAATTAGGAAAATTAATATTCTTTTTGGCGACACACTATCCGAAATTGCTTATCATGTCCTGTATCCATATTTTGCTTTGCTGTTAACTAATTAATTAAATTTTTTAGTGACATAAAATAATGACTTTACTTGGAAGCTGATATAAAAGTTAACTTAATGTTGCCGAAGTTGTCTGTTTATTATATAGGCAAAATATTAGGTCAGCTATGAATATTAAGGAACTAAGATATTCTATTTTGATTTCGTCTGTGAATTTTTCCCGGAGGAAAATATAAAAATGCATAATAAATTTTTAATGTAAGTTTTGTGATTTATTACAAAAAGAATCTCTTTTTATAATTGCGTCAGAAATTATTTTTCTTCCATTTGGAATTAAAATATAATTTCTTTCATTTGCCACTAAGAAATGGCTTGGAATAATAATTATTATAAATCTAACAAAACTGAGGAAATAACTATCTGCTAGAAACTCATATTTCATTTCCAATGATTTTTATTTTTATATGCCATGCTAATATTTACTAATTGTATTTTATTTTGACCATGCATTTCGTTCTTAATATTCAGTCAGGAACATTATCGATCATCATTGAATTTTGATCTTATTTTTCTCTTAATATTTGTATAAAGAAAGACCACTGTGGCGTTAACCACTTTATTGACGTTAATTCATATTAATGATACATTATTTGCGTCGCCTCTGTTTAATTTTGAAATCTATTACTGATTTCGCTTGAGGTAAAAGATCATTAAGGCTATAGTTGTGTTTGTCTTGTAACTGTGATCTCTCATAAATTAATTTCATTGGTCTAAAACTATTGATATATACTCACTCGTTTAGCACACTATTAAGTACATTTTTTTTATATTCATGTTAGCGTAAATATATAGTTAAAATTAAATTTTGAAAATGAAATAAAGGTAAATGAATCCATTCTGAAATATTATCATATTTCGATATTTCGAACTTTAAAGTTCTTTTAAGTGTTCTTTCTTTCTTTTTTTTAAATATTTTTTTTGTTTATTATTTTGTTTTGCGTTATGAAATTGCTCACATAGACTTTTTTTTTATTTTTAGATATAAATACCGTGAAGAAAATGATGCTGGAAAATGTAGGTACTTTGTGTCCCACCTGTTGCACTCCTTTTGACAAAGGGAAGCATAGAAAACTCATTGATACATGTGGTCATGAGCTGTGTTACATGTGCATCAATTCAGACCATTGCCCATTATGTGTTTATCATGGTATGCTATATTTTTTATTAAATACAATATGATAAATATAGAAACCTGTGTATTATATTTTTATTTTATGCTTAGAAAATTATTTTCAAGTTATAATTTCTCAGATTATTATCGGTTTGTCAAATGTTCGCAGAACTTAATTATCTTCAAGTAATAATCTGATGGATTATTACCAATGGTTATCGTAATTTATGGAAAATAAAAATAAAATTGTGGGTTTAGCAAACTGTGTTCTCGAGTTTTATCATACTTTCAGAGGCTTAGCAAAGATAAGTAGCGCTTGGTTATATAATTTTTTTCTCTCTTTGTCACCTTTAGTTTTTACAGTTGTACAGGAACTTAGCATTATTAATATTTTTATTCATTTTATTTTTCTTTAAAAAGCACACTAAAGCTTCGTCTCCATTGTTTGCTTTAAAACTGGAGTTTAGGCCATCTTCAGTCCCTTCTCCATTGAGGTCAATTTGTCTCTGTATGCTTAAGATTGACATAATAGAATTATGTTGTAATTAAGCCATTCTAAATCAAATCATATAAAATTTATTTGAAAAAAATATAACAAGTATCCATGTGTATTTTTAAAATACAGATACTATGGAAAAACCTCATTTTTCTATATTCTGAGAGAGATATTTTTGAAAAAAAAAAGTTGCCGAATATTGCCATTTACATAGTAGTCACACTGTAATATATATTGAAAATCATGTTTATATTAATATTGTAGTTTAAAAACTATTTTTGGGATCTTTATATAAATTATTTTTATGTTCCTCTATATTTTATGCACTGGATTTTCCTGTTATTTTATTTTAAAAGGAAATTATAATCAGAATTTTATTTTTATAAGAATTTTGAAAAATATTCATGTTGAAATATATACAATCTCTTTATATTTTTATGAATTATTTTATGTTTTCATTTCTTTTTGATCTTTTTACTCGCTAACAAAATTATATTACGATGTACATAACAGAAAACAATAGAATTTTTTTTTGAAAAAATGTATCCTTATTAATATCTAAAAGATATTGTTGTTGTTATTATTAATTTGCAATGTTGTGAGTGTACTCTTTAAGTTGTAACATTTTTTTAATGTATTACTAATCATGGCTTTCAAAAGTCAAAAGAGTTAGAAACAAATATGTTATTTCTTTACATTTAAACTATGCTCTATATTCAATGAACTTCCTTTCTGAAATTCTTCAGGATTAATTTCATTGGTTATTACTTATTAGTTAAAATAAATATTTTATGCTATTATTTTTTATTCATTAAAATTTACTAATTAAGTATAAAATTCAATTTGATCAGCCCAAGCTCAGTCACAGCATCGCCTCACCCAAGATAATGGCATTCCAAGGCCACGTCTGAAAACCAATGGACATTTCACAGCTTATATGCAGACCAGGGAGAGAGTATCTCCAGAAAGACCTCTACCAGGGGCAAACCTTCCTCCTAAAGGTACCATTTGAGACCAAAATTCGAATCTTCTCTAAAAGTTATTTTCCACTCTCTTTTCAATTTAAAAACATTTTATGATATTTCTAATTGATCATTACTGTTGTCTATTTTATAGAAATATTGTTCAAATAGGAGGTATTTTTCAGCATTATTTAAGTTCAGATTTTCCTTCATTGCGTGTTAATTTCAAATTTTTGTTAGTTTACAAAAATGTATTTTTCTTTTGCTGATTACTGTACTTTGTAGCTTGTAATTTTAGTTTATTCCTACTTTGTGCTAATGATAAATAATCTTTTGAGAACGTGATTTTGTGATATTTGAAATGGCTTATTATATAATTTTGAAAAGCTGATGCATTTTATCTTCCACTATCAATGAACAGATATACGTTGTATTATCAAAATCTGAGTTGCAAGTTGTAAATTCACAAATTTAGTGTTATTTTTGTTTTATAATCAATCCCTCCCCCCCCCTTTTTAAAAAGGATAGGGAGGCTGAGGAAGAGAAAGAAATATGTTCATTTAAAATCTATAATATCATGAAATGTTTATTTAATGTTTTAGTAAAAAAAAATTCTAAATATGCCTAAAGGAAACCATCTTTCTCATTTTAAATATTTTTTTCCTTTAAAACTTTTTCATTTCTGCAATTTTATTTAAAATTTTCTTTGTAATACAAATTTATTTCAAATGCTTATTTTCTATTTCAGCATAAAATATCACAAATAAAAATATGAATCTATCCGATTTGAAAAACACATAATTTACTGTAATCTGCAATTTTTTAAAATAATGCATTGTAGGAAATGTTTTTTATGTCCATGTAAATAAATAATAATTGTCATAAATGATCATTTGCAGTCAAACCTCCTGTTCCTGAAAGAACGGTGTCTAACTACAGTCCCAGAATATCTAGAGCTTCCAGGAACCACAGGCAGATGAAATGGCCCAATCCTCTGCTTTCTGACAACCAGGCAGCTTTATCAGGTATACCATTGCTTTTATCATTTTTAAAAATATTTATTTATATACATATTGTACAAATACACTGCATATTATAACACGTGCTTTGCTTTATACTTATTACATAATGTTTTACCCATAGTTTAATTTCTCTGTTATAGTTTAGAGTTTTTTTTAGTAAAAATTAAATATATAAATAAAATATTTGTTACTTATTACTAATAATTTTCCCATTGCATCAAAATTGTTGAATTGTTAAAGTAGAACGCTTTATATATATGTATTAGACCGTCGACGCCAACGGGCGCCAATGTTTTAGTAACTCATTGGCGACGGACTCAAATTTGGCGATAAACCATCGACACCAACAAAATGGCGGACGATAGTTAAGTTTTGAAATTTTTTTTAAATAATGGCGGTTTTTTGCCATTATTGGTGGCTTACAAACTCATTGGCGCCGCCTTCAAATTTGATGATAAAGATCGATGGTCTAATATGTAAGTATCGAAAGTTTTAGTTTTCAAGAGCATTTTAATGTTTCAGAAACTCCTTTCATAAGTGTACTTTAATTTACTAGTACAGTTAAAACCTTTGACTGCAAAAAAGTTATGTTTTTTATAATTTCTGCACTTTTTTGTTGTTTAATTTTTTAACTTCATAGAGCACAAATATTTTTTGTTGCAAAGTAGTAATAAAAGGGTTAAAACAGTATGTTCACACTCAATTATAGAAAAGAAATCTACAGCAATTCTCTATATCTGTAAGCATGTTATGTCTAGGGATTGAAGTTTTATTACAATGATATAAAAGGAGTTTAAATTTTATTTATACTTTTCATAAAACATATCTTGCAAATCAATGTCTAATTTTTGTATTTTTTTAATAAAAAATTTGTATAACCATACTTATTAATGTATTTTTAGATGATGAGTTGCATACCAATTCCAAAATATCTAGTAGAGACCATGATCTATACACACGTCTTGGGCTGTTGCTTGGTGACCGCATGCCTCTCTCTGGACAAAAACCAAGCATGGGTAGCCGTAATTTGGAGGAATCATATGCTAGTATATCTTCGCTGGCTAGCAGTGAAGCCAACACAACTAATACCAGTCCTTTGTCTACACTAACAGGTGATTCATTTAAATAGTATTTGCTTACCATTATTTCAAATGACAAGACTCTTCTTTTGTTTATTGTATTTAAATTTGAATTATATTAATAGTTTTTTTATAGAAACTATTAGTTAATCAAAATTCCTTGGGATCACTTTTAAAAATGTCATGAATGACATAATCTTTCAATATCTTAATTTTATTAAAACACACACACACATATTTTTTATTGTAAACTTTGTCACTTAGTTAATTTGCTACAAATGAATAAGCATGAAAATGTTTTTTTAGTTAGTATAAAAGTTATAACTTTATGAAATTATTAAATGTCAAAATATCACTATTAAGGAAATTTATAAAATTACTGCTCAAAAATTTATTTCTATCTTTTTTTGAATAGCTGTGTTGGTGGTTATAAAATGAGAAAACTTTTATTTAACAACTTTGCCCCATAAGTTCTCTTAATAAGTTTTTACCAATATTTTTTTTATTGAAACGGTGCAATTAAGCTTTCAAAAATTCTCTCCCTTATCATAACAATTATTTTTATTCAGTTCCAATTATTTTAGAAGAATAGTTTATTTACTACTCATTTTCTGAAAATTTTTCTTCTAAATTTTCTCTATACTGATGTAGATAAATCAATTTTTTGCTTTTGTAAATAATGGAATTCATTGCTTGAATAACTCATTATTGATATATTCTACAATAGAAATTGATATACTCTATGAATGTTAAATTTAATTTTTAGTTTTAAATGATTTGCATGTGTAAATTTAGTTTTAATATAATTCTAGTTTCAGATTCTTCAGATATCGATCCTCTTTCTTGTTCTGGTAATTTGCGAACTAACAGTCGAGATCAGAGCTCTGATAGTGTTATGTCACTTATGAGTACTAGTACAGGACACAGTTCATGTAGTAGTCCCATTGGAATGCAGTTCCAGAGACATGCCCCAGCGAGTAAGGCATATTTTGTATTACTATTTATTGTTTTCTTTTACCTAAAATGAAACTGCCAATAAATATATGAATAAAATAAATATAAAACCCCTTTTTTGTTATATTTCTGTTTGAATTAAAATCAATCTATATCATGTGGGCATATCACAAGATTTGATTTGTTTAGATTCATTTATTAATTCATATCAAGTAATGCCTTCTTTGAATTGTAATTTCTTTTGTCTGTTTTGTGGCATTTGTACATGGAAATCCCTTTTTTTTTGTTATGTGAATCAAAAATTGATTGAATTTTATTTTTAGGGACAAGTGATAGCTTTGTACAGTTTGCCAAGCGTAATTTAAATCGTCGTCAGATACACCATAAAAGTGATGAATCTGCCTTAAATTTTTCAGCCGTTGGAAGTAAGCAAAACTTTATGATGATATTTTTCTTTTAAAGGTTATTTTAGCTGCATCAAATTATTATTTTTTTAAAAATAATTTCCTTCAATTCTATTTTATTTTTAAATTTTTTTAGTCTTTTAATTTTGTTACTAATGACAGAAGAATCATATTTTTCTGTTTTGCACCTCTTCGTTGGAATTTCAATTGGTTTTACTTATAACAAATCTCCTTTTTTTTTCAGGAAAAAGCAGCACAGCTAAGCTATTAAACAAAACCTTAAAACCTCTTTACTTTGAGGTTCCACAAGCTGAACCAGATCCTCTATTTCTTGGAAGACAATGGCTGTTCAAAGAAATTGAACAGGTATCATAATTATTACATCCCAAAATTATTTTTATCTTGTTAAAGTTATTTTAATTTTATTCCTGAATTTTTAATACCTATTTTAAATTTCTTTATATAATAATTTTTTTAATAGGATGGAAGTAACATGATATAATTTATGCATTAATAATATACTAATTGATGGATACAAATTTATACTGAGGTGACAAAATAAAATATCTTTGATGAAATGAATCATAAACAATTTAGGCTGCATTTTTTTAAAGATACTAATGTTAATGGATCTGTTGTGTTTATATTTTTCATTATTTATTGTTTTTATTTCATGTAATAAAATATTGCATAATTTATTTAGAAAGGAATTATGCACACAAAATAAAAAGTCCTGCACAAAAATTTTTCCGGATATAAACATACTCTACATTTACGAAAATTAACAAAAAAAGTACTATTTTTAATTTATAATATTTTATAGAACTGTGTATCCTTTGAGCATAGTTATGCTTTCTGTTATCTTTTAATTTGGAATCTGTATTTAAATAGATTCTTATTTTTGCTAATTGACTGATTGTGACGATAAATTCCTAAATTAGTTATTTTACTAAACACTAATGGTACCAATTTTTGTCTCTAATAAATGGTCAATTTTAATCAAAATATTATCCAGGCTTTGAAATAAATGAATTATTACATAATTGCATCAAGGATTATTTTCTGTTTTAAGTTCACATATCATTCTGTTCCTTAATGTAATTTTTAATGAAAATTATTTGCTTGGTTTAGGACATGATAACAGATTCCAAGGGAAAGCGAGCAATTGTGATAACAGGTGGTCCTGGAAGTGGCAAAACTGCCATTGTTTCACAGTTGATTGAGTATAGTTCCTTTAGAGTGAAGAAAGAAGATGCCATATATCATGGTAAGCTTTTCGTGCTTTTATGTAAGATATTTTGATTCATTTCTTTCATGTATTTATCAGGACATAAATTCCAAGTATTTTTTTAAAAAATTGCATACTATTATGCCTTGTTTCAACTAAAACTTTAAATGGTTTAGGGATTAAATTCATTGTCTGTAAAAATTATTATTAAGAAAATTCATGATTCACTTCAAAATGATTTGCACTAAAAAGTTTTAATGAAAATTATTAGATCAAAAGAAACATTTATAAGTTAAGTAGTCATGATTTAATATCATCAAATATTAATTTTTCAGGAGGAGCATATATTATATACTTCATATTAAGCATAGCAATCTTATGGATCTGTCTCCCTTTATTTTTTATCTTTAGTATTTTTAATTGTATAATTAAATTACTTCTTAATTCCTATAATTAAATGTCTTAGAAATATATTTTTGATCTAATATTTTATTTATATCGAATTGTAGAAGCATCTTCTATATATCCATTGCAAATTATTTTCAACATAAAAATTGGGTGCTTTAGAAACCATTATGAAATTTTTTGAAAAAATGAAAGCATTAGCTTCATTGATTTTGATTAATCGTATTGTGTAAAAGAAATATTTTCTTTACTATTTATATAAAAATTTTAAAACATATTCAGTTCATTTTGTATCAAGTCATTACTATGGCAATTCAAACATGTTGTGGAATGTGAAAATGGTTTTGAAAAATAAAGGAATTAAAAAAAAGAAGAAAAACACAACTTAGGATAAAGTGATCAGTGATATTCAAAATTGTGATTTAATATCCTTGTCTAATATTTAATTGAAAAGAAAGATTTAATGAAAAGTTCATATTTCCTGAGACTTTTGTCAACTGAATTCAAGATGTACAAAATAATCTGAGATTGCTAGCCTAATAAAGGGGCTGAGATTAATTAGTATTTAGAAAATGTAGATAAAATTATGTGCTGTATTAAATGAATGATTTGGAACTTTTTTTAATGAAATATATTTCATTCTATCATTTTTTATTCTACAAGACAATTTTCATTCAATGACCTTTTCTTCTGTTATATGATCTTCTCTCTATTCATAGACATACAGTCACTGGATGGAAGTGACTACAACATGTCCAATTCCAGCAGCAGTGATTCTGGCTTGTATCAGTCCATCTCCACTCTACACCACAGTGGTGCTCGTTCCTTGGGTAGCCGAGTGGTCGCCTACCACCTCTGCCAAACTGACAACAATATCACGTGTCTCGTGCCAGAATTTGTACATAGTATTGCTGCTCATTTGTGTAGAGCACCTCAGTTAGCTGCATATAGAGATCTGGTTGCTAGAGATCAAAGGTATAGTAGTTCTATTTTATACTTTTTTAATTTAGTATATTTTTAACTGTAAAGACAAGACAAAATTAAACATTATAAGGACCTTAAATTATATTATATTCAAGATACTCTTTAACCTCTCTAGTTTTAATGTATAAATAGTGTATAATAGTTTTTAAGCAATAAGTGTAATAACTAATTGAAATAACAAAAATAATTGAATTACCCATCAGCAGAGATGACTTTTGTATTTCACTAATAAAAAGATTTGATTTAAAACTAATAATTAACAAAATGATTTTTAAAAAATGCTTGGTTCTTGTCATATGGTTTAAAATCATTCAGTAAAGTTGTAACTTGTAGTTGGTTAGAAAACCACAAAAAATATGTATTATTTGAATAAACTTGGATCTATAAATTTTTGTTTGTTATGCAAGTATAATTTAAGATAAAATTTATTTGTGTGATGGTTAGAAATTTGGCTTGCAAAACCCTATTAATAGTATGGAATTGAATCAGCTGATTAAAAAGTATTGAATATAATAATTGTAATTACATTTTTTTAAAATATAATTTTAAAAATAATAATCTTTAGGGGTAAATAAGTCATTTTAATTAAGAGTAAGCCACATATGTACAGTAATATTTCATAAGAAAAGTTAGAACTTGTATCTAATGTGTTCTTTTCTGAATTAATGTACGGTCACATTTTTATTGAATTAATGTTTAACACAGCAATTAAATCCTTGACTGAGTCAAGGATTTTAAATTTTCTTCACTAAGGGCAGAAATAAGGTATAGAATTATTTATTTAACAGAAAATAGATTTAAAAATTACTACTTATAATTTTGATTATTCTATAAAACTATTATAGATTAAAAATAAAACAACATGAAAATAACAAACAAGAAATTTTCAAAAGAGATTAAGGATTTTTCAAACCTTTATTTCTATGAATTGTAAAATTATTATTTTTTAATTTTGCAGGTTGCAAAATCTGTTGAGTATGCCCTCTTGTATAGCTGATGCAAATGCAGCTTTCCATTTAGGAATTTTGGAGCCTCTCAGTAATTTAAGAAGCAAAAATAAAATTCCTAATACCACTTGTCTCCTTGTGATAGATGGTCTGAATGAGGCCGAATACCATCGCCCTGATTATGGTGATAGCATTGCCTCTTTTCTTATTCGCCACTTCGAAGCTTTTCCACCATGGCTTAAGGTATGTTAAATTATTAGCAATTAAACGTATCAAATTATTTTGAAGCACCATGAGGGAAAAATAATATGCTAGAATATTAAGTATTAAATGAAAATTGTATATTTATTTCACAATGAATGGCATTTGAGATTCAAAATTATTTATTTTCTTATGGCATGGGATATATATTAGAGACTGATACATTCTAGCATTTTAGAAGGGGTCAGCCTCAAAAATAAAATCTTGGACTTTTCCAGAAGAGTTAATGAGTCAATAAAAAGCAACAATTTGGCTGGTAATATGGCCTTTAACACTAAACTAAACCTTTTAATTTTATAATAAAATAATAATATTTAATTATTTCTTATAATATTTTTAAAAAATGCAAAATTAGAGCTTATGCTTTTACCATTAATAAAGGAATTTCATAAATGTAAGAAAATAAAAAAGGAATTATAAAAATAAATGGAATATTTAATTCTTTTATCTAACTGGCTTAATTCAAAGTTTTCTTTTATCAAACTAATATATATATATATATATAGCCAAAACAAGCTTATGGCAATATTTCTTCCAGCCTATAAAATATTGTATAAGATTTTGGAGCAGTTATAAGGCCTTTCTTATATCTGCTCTTGGAGACACAATATATTCAACAAAATTTAGGATTTATAATGTAATATTTTTTATTAAAATAGTAGTATTCATGTAGCTATGTATACTACAAATACCTTTCTGATTAAACTATTATATTTAATATGGCTTTATTACTATAAGGCCACATGGGAACTTATTACAATCTCTAAATACTGTATACCACTCTCTAGAAAATCCATAAATGTTTGTTACCTCAACTTACACTTGCTCCCCTGTATTTAGAGATGAGAAATGTTTGTTATATACCAAATTGCATCCAATAAAGACAGTGTATGTACAACTTATGTTAAAGTGAGATTTGTTTTTCAGATTTCAGTGCATGAGTCATTGTACCAAAAATGACTGAATTTAATAGTCCTTCTCTTTATCTTTCAGTTGTCAATTGACAAATTGTTCTGGTGTTTCTTATAATGAATGCAACTAACATTTTTGTTTACTTTTCTTACTATTTTTTTTAAAATTATGTATTATAGAAACTGTATTTATACCTTTATATTTTAAAGAAAACTAGCACTTGCAATTGCAATTTCTTTTTTACTTGCTTTTTGCAATTATTTCAAATCTTGTGGAATTTTACAACCCATTCGTATGCAGTTTATCTTTTCTTTAATTTTTTGTATTGAAAGGAAAATATGATTAAATTAATGGACTGCAAACTTAATATTTTTTACTCAAATTCTTTGAAAATTTTAAATTTAGAATATTTAACTTATTTAATAAGGGAACTTTCAATCAGAAATAAATTTGAATTGCATTTCTTGCTTTCTTGCAACTTAAACATTTTCAAATATTTAAAGATTTGTCATTTTTTAAATGTAAAGTTTATCAAAAAAAAAAGTTTGAAATATATTAAGCAAATTCTAAATTCATTTTTTTTTTTTTTTTGAGATTGGATTTGTTTAAGTATTTAAAATAAAATATTAGTTTATAACAAATGCCTTCACTTAGTGTAATTAATCTATTGGTATTTAAAATTTTGATTTCTTTCTTTCCAGCTGCTTGTAACTCTCAGAACTAGTTATGGTGAAATCATAAAGAAATTACCTTCACATTATATTTCACTAGACAAGGGATCGAGCAGTGAAAATATTCAAAAAGATCTGTGTACTTACATTATGCACAGAATCAATACAAGTTCCTCTATACGTGCCAACATTACTGTAAATAATAGTAAAGTGGAAGGATCATCCACTTCCAAGTATGTTTTTTTCCCTATCATTTCTAAATTACATGCATTTATATAATTTGACTTGTTGCTTGTTTATTTACTAAGATGAAATTGTGTTTATCAATTTTTTGTACACTTTGCTGATGTAGTGTTCTGAAATTTTTCATAGTAATACATTCTCAGTGTAACAGAATGATATTTTCAAAATTTAGATAGCAATTTGCCAAATTTTAATTTTTCAAAAATTAAATATGGAAGGTAATATTGGTCATAAACAAGCGGAAGAAACATATATTACAAAATGTTTATAATGACTGATTAAGAAATTTGAAAAATGCGAATGAAAAATAGAAATAAATAAAAAAAATTATTAAATTCTAACATGCTTTTATTAATTATTTTAAAGTATATAAATTTTGTAAAATCAAGAATATATTTTGATTACAAAATGTATTACATGAGTTGAATATTGAAGGCAACTCATGTAATACATTTTTTAAAAATCAAACATGCATCATATGAGATGCTGAAAAATAATTTTCTAACTTTTCAAAAGACTCAATAAAATATGAGAAAAGAATTTCATAAACATTGTCCACAAATTAAAAATATGTTATCATAATGATTTCAATTCCAGTTGGCTGCTTTATTTTTGTTGATACATTTATAATTAGATTATGACTAAAATATTTTTTTATCAGAGTAATTATAAAACTGAAATATTGTGTGACATTTTAGAAGAATAAATGTTTTCTATTTGGTTATTATGATTTTTAATGTTTAAACATATAAACAATATTATGTTTGTAAAAATTATAATTGATGGCATTTATTATTTATTTTAATTAAATTTAATGTATTGTCAATTGAAGATGATTTTTGTAAAACTGCAAAATCATTCTAATATATTACTACCTTATAATGTCAATTTTAATTTTTCTAAAAAGATGAGAATTTTTTTTAATGATCAGAGTGCAGAAGTAGTTGGCATAATTATTTGAAAAAGATAAATGATTGTTTGTGCGAATGAATTCCAAAATAATAAAAGCAACTGCAATGCACAAACCAAAAGCAGCAGGATAATCATGGAGCAGGATAGTCGGATAATCATGGAGCATACAAATAAATTATGAAAAATCTATTTGAAGTTTCTACTGTTTAAAACATTTTAAACCACTTTCTTAAGGTTTGCCAGTCATCTTGCCAATCTAAGCAAAGGATGCATTCTCTACATTCGTCTTGCACTAGACCTCATTGAGAAAGGCCATTTGGTGGTAAAGAGCAGCAGTTATCGTGTGCTTCCTGTATCTCTGAGTGAAGTCTACACCCTCAGTTTTAATTTGAAATTCACTACAATCAAGTCTTATGAAAGGGTAAGAATAATTTTTTCTTCATAAGGTATATATATATATATATATTGCATATTTTCAAAGAAAAATATTTTTTAATTATTTTAATCTGTCTTTTTTTATATATAATACTTGTGGTGAAATCAAATCTGATATATTTCTATGGAAATACTTATTTCAGAGTTTTTAGAATCAAATTTTATTATTTTTGAAATCAATTCATTTTTAATAATAATTTTACACTATTTTTCCTATCTCTTGCATATTTTGCATAATTTTTTCATTTTATTATTTAATTAATCATATTTTATTTCTTGGAGTTTATGTTAGGTACAATTAATTATTTCATGAAACCCAATTTTTTTTGTTCTGTTCTAAGGTTGTCGTATCTAAAAATACGATACAAGATATTAATGAAGTTTTAAAAACTGAATTTCATGTGGAAAAGTTCTATTATATTTTTCATAATTACATTTTCTGTTGTCTTTATTGTGTATCTCTCTCTATATATATAGTTCTCTCTAGATAAATTTACAAGGTACTGAATTTCATTTTTTTAAACTAATAACTGCCTCAAGGATGTACTATACATTGATATATCAAGACTAATTGAAATGGTTTAAGATAATCTAGAATATGGATATTTAAATCTTCATAATTTACTCAGTTTTAATAATAAAGAAATGGTACTTTTTGGTTTAAAGTGTGAATGCACCAAGAATATTTTTAAGTAATGATTTATAAAATTTGAAAACTGCTTAAAAAATTAGATTCCATATATTTTTTTCAGAATTATATTTTTTTATTTAAATAAAAGGAAATATAATTTTTATATCACCTAAAGATTTTTTCTATTTAAAAGCACTCTTATAAAAGATATTAGCTATGTCACCCTGATTTGAGTGAATATAATGTATTACAGAACTAACAATTGTACAAACAATAAATATTGCTGAGTAACTTTATTTAAAGTTTGAAATTTATTTCAAACAGTTCATGCCATCATCTAGCATTTATTTATTTTTTAGTAATTACTATAATTATTTTTGTAGGTGAGCGCTATTCTTCAAATCTGCCTTGCGTCTTTGTATCCACTGACTCTGCAAGAGCTTTTTAACACTTTAAATGCTAAATGTGTGAGCAATGGCATTTCTTGGGAAGAATTCATGATACGCATGGATGTGCTGACCACCAACCATTTTCTAGTGACTCGCCAGGATGGTACTGTCATGTTTGTGCATCCCTCCATGAGGGAGTGGCTCTGCAAGAGAGAAGAAAATGAGAGCCAGAAATTCCTTTGTGATCCTCGGTATGTGGTTTACTTACTCGATTTCCTATTTCCTTGCAAACTGCTAAATATTTCAATATTGTAATTAAGGTGTTGTGAAGTTCTAAAAAATGATTGTTTTGAAATTTTTATTTATGAAATTGATTATTTTTGATTATGTTGCGTACAGCAGGTTTATACAAATACAAGTAATATGAATTTTGTTATGTTTCAAGACTTTAATTATTGTAAGATCTAATTTCATGAAAGATTTCTCATAAGTATGAACTTATAACAGATATTAGATCTGCTGAGATTTGAATGTCTTCTTAATGATATGGTGTAGGATTTTGGAAAGGGAGGCTAAGTTGTCTCTATTCTCATCTGAACATTGAGTAAAAAGGCTCAAAAGGAATCGTGATAAACTGAATAAGAGTAATGTATATGTCAGACAATTTTTTTTTCTTCTGAAATGTAACTACAAGTAAGTTAAATGATATAACCATGTGATTAAGGAGTATAGAGTTCTTTGCACCATTCTATGGGTCCAAACAATTACATCACTGAGACAAAATATGATATACATTGCCTATATGTGAATTTAATAATCTACTTTTTTAAATAGTTCATGCATATATATATATATATATATATATATATATATATATTTTTATATATCTCTATATATATATATATATATATATATATATATTTGATAGCAGAATATGATAAGTGGATGAAAAAAATAATATATATATAAATAATATATTGTTAAGTTTATTCATTCTTGTTCTAACTTTGATAACTGTGGAATGAAACAGTTCATATTATTTCTTAGATACTTCTTATTTTTGTTTTTTAACTATAAAACAAGTATGGAGTTCCAATTAATGCTTGTTATGGAAAATTAATATATTTTCTATAACATTAATTTGGTGAAATATGATATAAAACCAATTGGTAGATTTGAAGCACTCATCTTACATTTGAAAAAAATTCTTAAAATAATTTTGATGTATTCATTTTTATGATTTCATGAGAAAGTTGTCTTAGAATTTTATGTTGTTCCAAATTAGAAAACAATAAGAAAGTATTTTATTTTCTGCGAAGAAGTACGTGAATGAAAATGTTGTATTATGAATTTTATCTGTTATTTCAACACGGTTCAAATTAAATTTTCGAAGTTTCCAATCCAATTTTCTTTTAGCAGTTATTCATATGTTTATGATAAATTTATCAAACACTTTTCTTGTTTTGGTTATGAGTGAATTTTCTATTTTCTTTAAATTCCTAAATTTAAAAAAGTGTGTATCTTCAATACTTTTATTTTAAAGAAGGCTTATATTTCAAAATAACCTAGTTAAGATATATTTTTATCATTTTTAAGTTAAAAATTTTTATTAACCTAAATTATTTAATGCTTGCAACCCAAATTATTTTATAACTTATTTAATGCTTGCAGATTGGGCAGTGCAGCCATAGCCTTCCGTATAAGTCGAAGCTCGCAACCCAAATCACAAGACGACTGTATAGAGCTTGGACATCATGTGTTGAGAGCACATATATACAAAACCACACCAAAAGAATATCTGCATGGATGTCTTCCTAGAGATCTACAAGCCTATTGGATCAACTTGGGGACCAATTGTATTGAATCCTCCCTGGGCTCGCTGCGAAATATATATAGCCCCAATGTGCTGGTATGAAGTGAATTTTTCTCTTTTTCTATTCTAAATTTGAAATTACAAATTAAAACTACCTCTGATCTAGTAAAGCACATACAAAATTATTGAAATGTATTTAGAAGTTTCTATAGTTTTGAGGTTTTTTTCCTGAATATTTTTGAAAGAGATTCAGCACATTTGAAGCTAATTAGTTTCATAAATATGTAAAGTGAGAATAAATTGACTTTTTGAATTTTATTAATTTCTCATCATAACATGGATTATATTTAAAAATGAAATTCTAAAAAACATTTTCTTAGATTCTTTGTATTGATGATATATAATTATTTCATATTAAAAAAATTATGCTTTTTAATTTGTTTTGACTTGCTTAAATATATAGATTGTATCTCTATTAAAATTAGTTTATTTTGCATTCTCTTTTTAAATTATCTGTGATATTTTACTGTTTTCGATTTTATATTTCTTTTTATGATTGTTTATTCTCTTTCCTCTTAAATTTTGTTTCGAAATACTCTACTTTGTTATTAGTTATATCTTCATGCATTTGTATATAAATAATAAAACTGATTATCTATATATCTATCCATACACACATGTATAAGTAAGCATACATTAAATTAAGCTTTAAGCTTATTAATTTATAAGTATTTGTTTTATTGGTGATTAAAATGATGAATGAATCATTTTTAAAAGAAATATAAACTCTTTTTTTTTGTAATCATTAGACTATTGTTTTAGGTAGTATTTGTTTAGCAGTTGAAAGATTAAATTATGTTTTTTATTGATTTTTAAATGATAATAATATGTCCTAATTTCACTAAGGCAGAAAGTATTTTTTTTGAAGTATTAATACTTTTTTTTTGTAAATAAAAAAAATACTGTTTGATATTATACTTAAATTATGAAGTTGTTGAGAAGTGTATAAAACAGGCCCATTAGACTATGATTATAACAAATTTTGACTATCTAATTCTTATAGACGTGTTGTATATCATTTAAAATTTCATTTAGGGCTATGATTTGAATCTATTTTTGATGATGGAAAAGAAAGGGAGAGGGCACAATTTTTTCGTGTTACCTGTAAACTCCCCTTTTAATTTGCACTTTTTTTAGAAACAGCTATTTGTAATTAGTTACAGCATTCATATCAAGATATGATTTTCACTGATTCCATTTGTCATATAATTCTAGGAACATTTAATTGTTCAATCTATGAGACTAACAATACTTTTTTTCTTCAAATGCTAGGTGAGTCGCTTGCTCCTTTTGGCTGGTGCAAGTCCTAACTATCTAGTTCCTAGCTTGGACAACATGCCCATTCTTGCAGTGGCTGCACAACATGGATTCCTGGGGATGGTATCTCTCTTGCTGGAATTTGGAGCCAAAGTCAATACAGTTTCCAACTGCGGAGTGGGAGCTTTAACTTTGGCATGCCAAAAGGGATTTTTAGATATAGTGACATTGTTAGTTGCTAATGGAGCAAAGGTTAGTTATAAGATCTTATGAAATTTCCCCATATTCTTTGCTGTTGTATATGTAATTTTTAATCTCTCATTGAACAAGAGTCTCTGTTTAATTACACTTTTGAACAGTCAGAATTACATGTTATTTTTCTTTTCTTTTTTGTTATTGTGTTTTTAATAAAAAATGGTTCAAAAATATGCATTTAAGAAATATTTATGATTAACCCTTTTTAAGGCTGAGGTAAATATCTTATCACCGCCTTAAAATATTTTGCAAATATTGTAGCTCCCAAACTAACCAGAAACGGACAAAAGTGTCATGTTCTACATGTAATGCCACTTTGTGTTAAGCTCCTTATTATGTTGTTTCACCAGAATAATTTACAATAATGCATTTGGTAATTTACATTGTATTTGGTTTTCCTACCACTTATTTTATGTGTAATTAATACATTTTAAATTTTGAAATAACTTATAATAAATAGTTTTACAAAAATCGTATTTACTTGTGAAATTATTTATGTTTCATTTTTTTCTATTGAATAAGTCAGTAAAATGTCATTGCTTGTTTTGGAAGGTGGAAAATATGTGTTTCCACCCCTGTAATAACTACAGCCACAACAACAAAATTTTAACAAAAATACTTCTTTTGGTTATAAATGAGTTTCTTTTTTCCAAATATAGCGTAACATGAAAATTTTGAAAGAAAACAGCTTGTGCCCGTTAAAGAATGTTCTTTGATAAACGTTTCAGAATTTCCCTCCGTTCTTGATTGTAATATGTAGCATTCAATCTATCAACGAATAGAAGTTTTCGTGATTTGTTTAGTGACACTAATGCTTTAAACAACTTAAAAAAAGTTTTTTTTAAAAAAAATTTGCCTTATATTTTGACTGAATTACGGTTAAATAATCATGCATTTAAATATATTTCTGATTATAGAATTTACTATTGTAATCCAAAGTTATAATCTAAATAGTTGATTAATTTAATTTTATTTTCTTATTTTTTATATATTAAAGCAATTGAAATTTTATATTTCCAGGAAGGATTGCAGTTATTATCCATTCATTTTAGAATTATTATTTTAAATTGATATTAGATTATAATTAAGATAAATGTTATTGATTGTGAAGCTATCCCTTTATAACAATCACTTTTTATTTTCAGGTTAATCAGTTGGATGACGAAGGGAAGTGTCCTGCTGTTCATGCTGCATCTAAAGGTCATTTAGATGTACTCATGTATTTATTCCAATGTGAATGGCCATCAGAACCAGGATGTGGGCCTACATTGATTCAAGCTGCCCAGTGTTCGCTGGTAGCAGCTGCTTTCAATGGATATTACAATGTAAGCGTTATGTACTTATTTCTTGTATTTCAACATGTTATAATCTGCTGCTAATTAGTTTTTGTTATCCATAAGTATTTTGATTTAATCTAATCTAAAATTACAACTAAAGCTCATTTATTTTCTTAGTAATACATTTTGTTGAATTTAGGCAATATTTAACCAATTTTGTTATATTTCATAACATTCCTCGACTTTGCATCAGCATTGTATTTGCTTCGCTTCTACATTTACTCACTACTGCATTTATGTAGCTTATGCTGATATGTTGTGAAATTACAAGGTCAAATATAACTCAAGTAACATAAATTAAGCCAAATAAGTAACTATTTTCTAACAATATTTTAATAAAAAAAATTAAATATTTTGTCCCATTATCATTGTTTTATCATGCATTATCCTATTTATTATTTCCATTATCGATGTTTCTTTCTTTCAGTGATATAGCATTGGATAGAATTTCTAATGACTTCTGAGATAACATACTCAGTTTATATTAAATTGTTTGTTTAAAATTTAAATTAATCATTTTTATGTACTTGACTGATATCAGCACCCTCCCTTTTTCCCCCCACTCAGTTGAGTGAATATCCCAAATACATCTGTATTTAAACAGTTAAGTGAATATGTTAAGCACATGTGCAATTAAAATTTAAATTGATTGGTATTCCAACATCAGATATTATATTCAATGTTTTATTGTAAGTATATTCATAATGATAAAATAACTTTGATATTTATATGCACTCTATGCTATACATTTAATTTCAACAATTCTTTTTATTTCCATATTATATAATTTTATATGTGATTTAGAAAACTTACCAAGATATTTAGAACTTACTGTTTAAAATGTTGATTCTTAGTTCTTTGAAAGTTAATTTTTCTAATTTAATTATTTTTTATGAAAGCACCATTGGCAGCAGCATCTACTGAATATTTTAAATTAAAAAAAAAAACTGCTATCATTAATTTTGATTTGTAATACCTAAATGACTTTTCATTAAAATCATTGTTTTCAATATTGAAAATGGATCTCCTGTTCTAGGTCTGTGAATACTTGTTGGACATGCCAGATGTGCGGGTCAGCGAACTGGATTCTTTGACTGGACACTCTCCATTGACAGCTGCGAGTACTGCAGGACATATTCAGTGCTGTAATGTTTTGCTACGGAGAGGAGCATCAGTGACTGCTATCAATAGGCAGAAGGACTCACCTTTATTGTGTGCAGCAGCTGAAGGGCATTGGGAAGTAGTGGAGAAACTGCTGATGCATGGAGCTTCTTTGGAACAAACTGACAGTTCGGGAAGAACTCCTCTCATGCTAGCAGCTATGTCTGGCCGGCCTGTACTGGAATTGTTATTATCTAAAGGTGAGGTTTTTGTATGAAACATGGTTTTATTTGGAAAAGTAGTGCTTTGTTAAAAAAATTAACTCAATCTGTAAGAAAAATCACAAATGTGATTTTTCAAGTGAACTCTGTTCACTGAAGCTACAGAGTTCACTTGAATTTTCTGAATATCATGACCAAATTTCACCTCTCTCTTTTATTAAGTATAATTGATTGAATTTTTTCAGTGTGGACTTTGTTAATTACAAATATACACCTATAAATTTTCATGCAAAAAAAAATATTTGAATATAAATCCAGGGTAGTTGTTTACTAATATAATATAATATTCCATTTTTCCTGGTTCTGATTCCTTTGCAATTTTCCACTTCTTAAAAAAATTATTATAGTGTTTCAGTTATTTGATAATGGATCTCCTGAATTTCCTAAAATTTGAAATTCATTTTTTATTTATTTATAAATTTAATGATAAAGTAGAATTTTAAATAAATTATCAAAATTATAAGTAGTAGTATCAAAGTAAGGTTATGGCTGTTTCTGTATGAATTTGTCCTAATATGAGAGAAAAAGATTGCTATTACAATAAAATAATGTTATAGATTACTATTTATGGTAAACAATTGGTCCAAAATTCGAAAATATTGAGTAATAAAAATATCCATTAGTATGAATTTTATATAAATATATATATATATATATATATATCTATATATATATATAGTAATAAAATTCAAGAAAGAACCATGTTTATATGATAATCCAAAAAAGGAACATTGCTATGAAAGTAATAACAATTCAGCCGTGTTTAGTTAAACAAAAGTTTGTATTTTTAAAATGCTTATAAATTTATTAAAATTGTGTTCCATAATGAGCATGATAATATATTAGAATGATTATGAAATCTCATTCGAAATTAAAGCTCGTACGATTTAACAATGTTGCTAAAATGAGATATTTATAGCGTTTGAACCAAAACAACTATAGTTTATAAATCTTCTGAGTGAATTGTTTTCTCTCACTTGCTGAAGATGTATTGAAGATAGTAAATTGTATAGTTTTATGGTATTTATAAAATTTATGATAACATTTTATTTATATGAATCATTTTATTCTTTTAGGTGCCTCTGTTGATATGAAAGACAAAGAAGGCTTGACTGCTTTAAGTTGGGCTTGCCTGAAAGGTCATTTACAAGCTGTTCAGTGCCTTTTGAGTCATGGATCTGACCCTAACAGTACTGATGGTAATGGACGCACCCCATTAGATTTTGCCGCTTTCCATGGAGACCCTGAAATAGTAAGTTTCATTACAAGAAAATTTTATTCGTTTTATAGATAAAAAATAGTTTGACACATTAATTATATATATATATATATAAATTAATCAAGATTTACATTTGAGTGTTTTCTTATATCTGTTGATTTATTTTTTAAAGAAAATGAATTAATTTTAAAAATCAAGTTGTTTTCTTATATCTGTTGATTTATTTTTTAAAGAAAATGAATTAATTTTAAAAATCAAGTATTTCAATATGGGATTGATTATATTTACTAATTGGTATAAAGTTTTTGAAACCAATATCATTTTAATAAATGTTGAATTGCTGTCTTGCAATTGTTTAAATGTTTAAATGAATTTGAAAAAAAAATATTAAATTCTTTTCTAAATAAAATAAGTATATAAATTTGTTTGTAACTCTTTATTTTGTGAGTCAATAGTTGTTATTTAAATGCTAACTATATTACTTCTCTATGGCTCAGATTTTATAATTGTAAGCTTGATTCATTACACATTATCTATAAAATAACAGAATGCTCTGTGCTTCTATGTCTTTAAAATTGTTATTTTGATTAAGGAGGGGGTAAAAAACAATAACACCTTTACTGCTTTTTAAAAAAATCATTTTTTTATATCCTGTGAAGTATACTTTATCTCTTTAATTAATAAGATACAACCATCTCAATGATGTTAGAATTGGATAAAAAAGTGGAACTATCTTGAAAAAACTGAAATTTAACAGTTAACAGTTAATTACATTACATCAATCTGAACAGTGATGGAAAATTTTTATAAACCTATAGAAAAATTACGTAAATATTAAGTGGGACTGATTGTATGTGTAAGTAAAACCATCGCGTTATTTTTATATTATCCTACATTATTTTGCTTAATATTTGAAAATTTTGATGTCTTTCTCAAGGGATCTAGAACTGTTTGGAGGTTTTTATCGAAGTAAAACCCAGCTATATAACTGTAACTACCTATTCCACTAGTATAATGTGAAAAATGTAGTTTAGTTGGGTATATAAGAATGTTTTTAATCAGTACAATGTTGTTGTTTTTAGGTCCAACTGCTAATGGATTCTGGTGCTTTATGTGAGCATGTTGATGTGACAGGCATGCGGCCATTAGACAGGGCTATCGCCTGCAAAAATGCTGGTGCAGTAGCCAAATTTTTGCACAAGGGCTCAAAAATAAGTAAGATAAAAAAAAACTAAGCCAACAATTCTATATTTAGATGAGGATATTATTGGAATTTATTTCTATTTAAACTGCTTTAATTAATGTGTTTCTTTTTTCAGGCAATCAAACGTGGACAATGGCCCAAGGAAATTCTGAAATTATCATTCTTCTTTTGAATAAATTACTTGGGGATGCTACTCAACTCTGCAAGGTAAAAACATTAGCATTCAATTTTATTTCTTGAAATTTTTTTTCATGTCTCTGTTGAGTCGTTTCTGTCTTGTGGCTTTTTGAATTAATTGTTATACATCTGTGTTTTAGTTATGTAATTGCTATTCAGATTAATGAATAATAAACTAATTGTTATTGATTGAGCTTGATGTAAAAAATCATTTGATAATTTTATTTAGATAGATTTCTTTAATTTATTGAGTCACTGGATTTTCAACAAGAACTAGACAATGTCTAAAAATTGATTTCTATTAGTATGATAAAGTAGTTATCGGGAAATAACGTATGCATAAAAATGTTTAAAGTCATTAAAGAATAAATGATTTTTTTAATACATGAATAGCAGAGAGAAATTATTTTCTTTGTAATATATTTTAATAGATAATCTGATTTTCAATTTGGGAATTTAAGTTTCTCATAATTTGAGATAACTTTTTCTTTTGATATTTCTGGAGTTTATGCTGTTAAGAAATGCATGTGTTATAAACTTAAAAACGTTTTTTACAGTAAAAAAGATTAAGATTAATGACTAAATATTGATAAGTGGTTTTTCTATATCATATATAAAGCTAACTATATTAGATGTGTTCAAATAAAAAAAGGAGTTCCCAGTTGTAGTTTCATTGTGGAAAATGAGTTATTGTGTTAGTGAATAGATGGTGTTCTGGTATACCTAGTTGCTCATGCATAGTTCCAACAATGTCCTCATTTCCTAGAGAGTTGTTTCCTGTATTTGTTGCATGATAGATTCCTCCAGATTAACACAGAGCACAGCAATTTTATTTCTTCATGCAGAAGAGAATTAAAGAGGTGTATATTAAAGGTGTATTTTGAGACTATGCATTAGCATCAATGACATGTCAAGACTGCACAAATTCACATTGTGATAAGTGGTGCTATGAGTTTGGTTTTGAAATAGCTCATAAGGCAAAATTATTGGTTCACCTCACTTAAAATTACTGTTGTACTGTCAATAAGCAAAGAAACTGTGCATCACTTAATCCACAAAAGACATGATTATATTAAAAGATTACCACAGAAAACTGGATCTATCAGCAGTTTAAGGATTTCTACATTGAAGTTATTCACTTCTTTCCCATGCAGAGATCAGTTTAGTTTTACAATGCCAGTACTGATTTCTTTACATGTAATAATCTATAATCTCTTTTTGATTTGGACACCTGTTAAATGGGAATGTCAGCTTTGGATTTTAGTTGAAATCTTTTTGATTTGTGGTCTAATACTTGATAGTTCAACTCTATTAATATAATAATTAATATTAATGCTATATTAATATAATATATAATACTTAATATATTAACTCTATTTGTTCCTGTAAATTTTTTAGAAATTATGTTAGTAATTTCAAACTCTATATAATTAAAAATGCTTGTAATATCTTTTTAGAAGGGCCAACTAAGAGAATCACAGCACAGGTATCTTTATGCCTTGAAGAAGTTTCCGGCTGAAAATATTGTTGGATTAGATCGTAGATTTCACCAACTCAAATATCAATTGCTGTTAGGCTTATCACGTTGTCGGAGAAAACTGAGCGTAAGTATTTCTTGTATTAACTGCAATTTCTTTATGCTTCAACAATTCATTCGTGTTTATAAACAGTTCTTGACCCATATATTCTTTTCAGTCTTAATTTTATTTATGTAAATACTTTTTTCTTTAAGAAAACTTGAAGATTGTTCTAAGTTTATACAGAAATTACGTATGTTAGAATTTTAAGTCTAATAGTATTTTTATAATTTGTGGATAAAAGTTAAAAAGCTATTCTCTTTTTTTTGTTAGATATTTTTTTTAAAAAAATTTCACGCACACACTATTAATATAGGTTAATTTTTAACATAAAAATGAATAATTAAAAAAATTATTATTATTATTATTTTGCTTGTTCAAAACTTTTATTATATTTTGATCATATGATGGAAATATATTTTTTATCATCTAATTTCAATAGCAATGAATTCAAATCCATAAACTTTGCAACTTATTACAAATCAGTTTGATAAGTTGCCTTATAGCTTCAGCATCAGAAACAATGATTATTTAAGCATCCTGGCATAATGAAAATGTTATTTAAAGTTTTATATTCCATTATTTATAATTTTTATAAAATTCATGTATATGATCAATTTGTCTATGGTCACCAGTGTGCAATGCTTTGTCAACATGAAATAAGTTAATAAATTATTGTATTCAATGAATAGAATTTAATGCTGTATATATGATAAATTTTAATTAAATGTTTAAAGTTATCAACTTTAATTGACATGACTTAAAAGAATATGACAGAAGCTGTCAATGTGAATTTCCAAAATTTCGCAATTCTTCTACATCATTATTTCTAGTTAGCTAAAATTCGTCACTACAAAAAAATATTTTAATGAGCACAGTGTATAATTTCTACATGCCAATGGTAATTTATAATATGAAAAATTACTTTTTAATTTCAAAAAGAAGCATTTTTATTATTAACTTCTGAAAACTAACAGTAGTCATATAATTTTGTAGCATTAATATTGTATGTATATAGTGCCAACCTGAACTTTGAAAAATATAGTATATAATTTTACATTTTATATTGAATTGATGTCTAACAGTTTGTACATAATTTCAGGAACCGAAACTTGCTATTGAAGCAGCCGAACAAGCGATTGCGATGAAACCGAACTCTTTCGAAGGATACTATGCTAGAGGAAGGGCTCGAGAAGCTCTTGGGTAAATAACTGACCTTTACAATTTCCTCATCAGTTTAAATGCTTCTGTATGAAAATATAAGTAAATAATTCTTCTTAAGATTTCAGATTAATATGAAGTTTACTATTGTGTGATTCAATAAAATTAATTTTTTATTATTAAGGTTTAATGAAATGGGACTGCTTTTAGCTTAGAGTTGAGTCGCTTTTCAAAAAATTTTATGTTAAGTCCTACATGTGGATTTCCAACTGTTGAAAATTATGAATTAAAAATAGAAATAAGTTTGCATATGAAGTTTTATTGATGAATCCATTTTTTATAAGGAATATTGAAAAAGATTTAAGAAAATGTTGTAACATTCCTAAAGATTCTAATTTCAAAATATTTACCTTCTTTTATTTTCTCAAATCTAGAGAAATATGATGTGTATTGTAATCTTCAAAACTCAACATTTTCACGAATCTCTGTTTTCAAGGCCTCTCAGAATTTTAAAAACATTTTGGCACGATGTTTATCTCTCTGTCTATGGTCACAATAACTCAGAAATCTGTGAGCTAGAACAAATGAGAATACTATCAAATTTTGAGTGAAGTTCACTATGAGAAAATTTGTCGGTCCAGCTGTGAAAAATAAAAGTTAAAATGATAATGCAAACATAATGCTAGATGGATAAATTTAATAGCTAAATATTAGATACATATCAAACTTCGAAACCCAATCTGTATAGAGTTTGACCATCTATTGGTCTGTGCTTTCTCAAGTATGGTAAATTTAATGACTCTAGTTGTAATCCTATATTAAATTTTGTTTCCAGGTGGTTAGAAAAATTATATCTGAAGCACAAATTCAATATTTAGCTACTATTCATTGTATGCCAAGAGTTAAGCACCAAAAAAAATGGCAAAGATTGTGTGGTAGATTCTGTAAAAATGTTGAATTCACATCAAAGATAATTTCATAACTGCTGTTCATTAATCAAGCAAGGCATTTGTGGCCTTACTCAAGTTTCTAAATTTTATTTCATTGTATAGGATTGATATCTTTATTAGAGAGTGTGCCGGAAAGTTTTGAGTCCACCATCTGCAATTAGGAATATCAAATAGTTTTTCAGTAGTCTTTCTTTCTGTTCTTGTCTTCAATATATCTAATTTGTTTTTTAAGTCTTAAATATAATTTCACATTGATATCACATAATTGAATTTCCTTTTCCCTTTCATAGTTTACATGAAAATGCTCTAACGGACATAATGGAAGCTCTCCGAGTTGCTCCACAGAATCAAGAACTGAGAAGTGTCCTGATGCGATTGAAAGAGCAGATCTCTGGGAGTGAGAAAGACTCCTACTGTGATAATGGCAGAAAAGAAAGCTCTTATGGATTCAGGTAGCAAAGAGTTTTGTATTATGTCTTTATTAATGCTACTGATTAAAAACTGTTACATGTATGAATTTAATGCTGGATTTTGAATAAGTTGCTTTTATTTCGCATTTCAATAATTACATGAAATTCACTTTTCACATTTTAAGTGTGAGGTGAACCAGTCTGAATGTTCTTTTTTTATTATTTATTTAGTAGAATAAAGCTTTGAATAGTTAATGTTATTGTTTTTAGCCTCATATTTATTCAAGCAATTTTTCATTGTGAGAAATAAAGATATTTTCGTAATAATAGTTAAAATAATTATTGATTCTAAATAAAGTACATTACCGAAAACTTGTTGTTTTATGATAAGATGCTTAAAATGAAAATGTACACAATTTTCCAAAATAAAAAATAAATTGACAATAAGCAATAATGTAATATCACCTGTTTCTTTAGTGTAAAATAATTCATAAAAATTTTAGTATTGGATTTATTTATATTCAAGAAACACAAACTTATTATACTTTTTATTATGAAAATAGGATTTATAGTTTTATGTATATAATTTTTACAGTATTACATACACTATTTACAATATTGCATAATGTCCCCTAAATTTAAAAATTGGACTCTAATTATATGTTGGTGTATTTTCTTCCAATATCTTCTCTAATAATTGTGTTTTGGAGATATTTTGGAATTAATGAAAATGTGAATATATTTATTATATATCGTTACCTTTTGTACTTATGAGCTAGTGTTCATTTTAGCATTTTACATTTATTTAGGGTAAAACAATAAAAGGCTGTGTAGCTTTATAGACTGGATTACTTTTCTCTGTTGAAATTCTGCATTTTCATTGAGAGCACTAAATTTCAATAAATCTAATTAGTAATGAAAGACTATTAAATTTCTCATAGATTTGAATACCATTTTGCTCATTAAAGACACCAACTTAATAATAATAAAAAATTATGAATGAATTTTTTAAATATTATATTAGTTTATATTCGGTTATATTCTGCTTGCCTTTGCTTGTGAAAATCTTAGCTAATATTGCTAAAAACATACTTAAACTTTCTTTGCCTATGGGCTGCAGGTACTCTATCACTGGTCTCCTTGTTAGCATATATTTTTATTGTCTTAAATTTTCAAAGTCTTTTTAAATATTGTGAAATTATGAATTGATTCTTCTTATTAAGCATTCAGAGCTCTAAGAAACACAGCAATATTTTTAATAAGAACAATTGAAGATTTTTTTTAACAAAAAAAGAGAACACAACAAGAAAAATAATAACAGAATAAGTAGATGTTGTTAATTCTTGTTGGATAAGAAATATTAAATTCCTGTCACTAGATAAGATATTTGGCAAGGTTATAGCAGTCCTCAGGGTTCTAGCAGGTTATAACGGTTATAGCAGATGTCCACAAGGTTATAGCAGATGTAGTTTATTACAAGATTATTATTATTTTTATATATCTGATATATTCTTCTTATTTATATCTAGTGGCCCAGATTTGTCAACAATGGGAAATTTTGGTTCTACAGAAACACTCGACCAATTGTGCAACATGACTTTGAATATTGCGGAAGATCTCAACCATCTATTACAGAAAGACAGAATGCAAGACAGTGGATGTGAGAGCATTCACTAATTGGGGAGATTAAGACTGAAATATAGACTATTATTTGTACAAATATTTTACTTGTAGATTTATAACATGGATATAGAACCAATCAAAACTGTTGCACATTCACTTGCTAACATTATTCATTTTGTTGAAATTTTGACACAGTAGATATTTTTATTTCTTCCTTTATAATTCTATAATTAATTTTTATAATTTGCAATCTGATCAGAATTTTTATAATGTATAATCAGTAAAAAATAATTTTGAATGAATATAGCATTGGGTCATTTTTTTAATAAAAATCTTTTTAAAAATTATTTTTCCATTAAAATAGATTTCTAATTATTTGCTATGTAATTTTCCATAATTGATTCAACTGCTTGATTTTATAATTTTTGAAAAAATCATCTATAAAATATAAATAGCAATATATTGATTTTTTGGGTACAGATTTATTTTTGATTTGAAACGAATAAGCTTCTATTAGGCTTATATGAGGATGGATTTGAGGTTTTAATCACTTAAAATGACTCTTTCAGCATTTTAGTAATATGGAAAAGAAATTAGAATGCACATTAGCACAATCTTTGGAAAAATATATCTACTTTTGTAATAGCTTGATAGTAATTCTTCTTAATCATATATGTTGGCATGAAAAATGATTTCTATTACATGAAAATCAGCAAAATGGGCACTAGAGCTCTAAATGTAGAAACTTTTCACATTGTAATGCTTATGAGGTTGCTGTAATTGGCAAACTTGGCATGCATTTTACATTTCACTATTTAACTGAAAATTAAGAGCTAGCTTACTTAAATATGGCTGTTAACCAGATAATTTTAAAAATAATGCCAATTTCACTTTCATTCCATTTTTATAATTGTAAACATTCAAAAATATCATTTTTCTCAAAAATGATTTTGATTACCATTTTTAAAGTTAAAGGAATGTATGGATGTTTCATTAGGGTTAAGGTTGTGGAAAATGTATTTTTTTTTATATTTATTTATTTGATTTCTGGAGCAGTGGTTCTTAATCATTTGATTTAACACTTTTAAAATTATATTAAAAGTTATTAATGAAATCATTTGACATTGGATGATAAAAAATTGATTTGTCTGGTTTAAAACTTGACATTAATCCAAAAGTGTTAACATGATAAAAAATTATATCAAAATTTTACTATCTGTTTTTTGAATGATTAATAACCACTGTTCTATAGATTTTTTTTGTAAAATTTTTTATTTGTTGTTGCACACAATTTTTATTCAAAATATTCTGAAACTTATAATTTTTATAATTTCCTTAGATGTATATATTTCTGTTGTAAATATTTTTTTGTACAGGAATAATTAAATTAGATAATAAATGTGATGAAATTTTTTATAGTGATGTACATATACATATATTTTCTTCTTTTTTTAGAGATTTTTGCTATAAGATCAGTATTCTTGCAATTGAAATTAAAAATTTTCATAACTTACTGCACATTCGCTATATATATATATATATATATATATATATATATATATATATAT
>JAOUZG010013930.1:82084-110800 GCA_026289955.1 Argiope argentata | reverse complement strand
AGAGAAAATTATATATATATATATATATATATATATATATATATATAGCCTGTTTTAGCATAATATTTTATTTCCGCATATGAAGGAGAAATACCTAAATCGATGTTTTATATGCATTCAGCTGCGAAGTGTACTTTTGGAGTTCTGCAATTCAATTTTGTATCCCATAAGCGAATTCATTGAGATCACCCATTGGGCTTTACTCTGTTCACAGTTGCACTATGTGGATTAATAGTTTTGATAACATTTTACATTGTGATTAGACTGTCAGTTTTCACATAAACACATCAAAATTTCCTCGTGTACGAAGTCGGCGGGTTAAGAGCTAGCACATTATAAATGTAATAATTTCAAATTATTTAAAGCTTTTCTATATACACGTGGTACTTTTACGATTTTTGTTTTGATCTTGAAAATTCTTTACCAAAAATATTTTCCCGCTTTTTTAAAGAACCATAAAAAAACTTTTTAAAATATATATATTCCCTTTAGAATAATCATATTAATTCAAACGTTGTCAGCATGCAACATAAGATATCCCATACTATTATCAATTCAAATATTGCCAACCGCCAACAAAAATGCCGACATGGGAAAAAAATTTAGAATGACAGGGTCGCATCCATCTGACCTTCTCTCCCCTCCCCTCCGTCAAGTCATTGAAGCTGACAGATGCCTCTGCTCAGAGTTTGTTACATTTAAACAGCGTGACCACGTTTAGATGCCCATGAAAATTTTATTGCAGCATTTACAGCTTCCCCAGCACCTGCGAGTTGATCAAACACCATTTTTGCTTGTTTCTGATTAGTTCTACTTGCTACATGCGCAGTTTATTTCATGCGCACCTGCACTAGCAAGAAAGGGTGCGAAGAGCAGATTCAAGGATCGCTTTATCATTAACTTTCTCGTATAAGTAGTTAAGGCTCAGAATCGTCAAAAAATTCGAACTTGAAATTTTGACGAATCGCCACGTTTCAGACCTCCTTCAATTCAAAAAACACATTTTTAGAAAATGTACGCCCATCTGTTTGTAGCAAAGAAAACTGCAAAACGCTTTGAACTAGACTGTTGAAATTTGGTATACGGTCTTTATGCCAATTTCTATGAAATTTTAAATAAAGTTTGTTCAGGGGAAGTCTGTCTGTCCCACCGAATATAAATTAACGCCATAATTTAAAAAAAAAAACAAATCGGGAAGATCTAGATATATGAAATTTGGTGTACAGATTTAATATCTATAGTATAGACAACTATCAAGTTTTGATCCAGATCCAACTGGAAATTAACCGTCTGTCGGTCTGTTCTTTCGGAAACATGCAAGTCTTAACCCTGGCACCGAATAGCTCATCTTTCCCGTGAACTAGGCGTCCTGGGTTCGAGTGCTGGTTCTGGCATGATTGTCCTTCCACTGTGCTATCTGTGAAATGTGTGAATACTCCCCCCCCCGGTAAAATAGGACCGTTCAAGCGAATGTGATGCGTGAGTAACTAAGACGTACTCTTGGCCCTAGTTGGTGTTACTTCAAACAAGATACGCCCATTTTGGCTTAAAAAATCGCTGGTGAATCAGCGAAGTTTGTCCATGGCAAATGTCATTAGAAACAATGTTAACATAAGTTCATAAAAAAATGAAAATTCTGAAAAGGGCAAATTATAGAGACAAACATTTTTGCATATATTCGGATAGATTGTCATTTTTTTAAAAAAAAATTACTCATGCAGACAAACTTACTTATCCCTTGCCTAGTATCTCTGTCCGCAGACTGGGCATACTTTCCCTCCTTGTCTCTCTCTCTTGCCGTTTGATGTCTGTCCAGTTTACCGAATGCTGTTTCAATTATGTTCGTAGACAGGCACTATTCATTCTTTTATGAGACATTGGGAGATTTAAAGATTCGTTAAAATCCTAATGAATAAAAATTTTTCCTGCATGCATTTTTTATTATGTAAGGAAAAAAGTATCTTAAATCAGAATGGTTTGAAAATATCTCCAGAACTTTCCGATCCATCGATGCAATTTATTTTATAAATTTGTTTTTCATTTCCCACTTTTAATTCACACTCTCCTTATATATACATTGAAGTGACAAAAGTCATGGGATGACTGTTAATATCGTGTCGGTCCTCCTTTTTCCCGGCGAAGTGCAACAACTCGACGTGTCATGGAGTCCACAAGTCGCTGGAAGTCCTCTGCAGGAATATTGAGCCATGCTGTCTGTATAGACGTCCATAATTGTGAAAGTGTGGATGGTGCAGGAGTTTGGGCACGAACGGACCTTTCGATGATGTCCCATAAATGCTCGACGGGATTCATATCGGGCGATCTAGGTGGCCAGATCATGCGCTGGAATTGTACGGAATGTTCTTCAAACCAATCGCGAACAGTTCTGACCCGGTGACAGGGCGCATTGTCGTCCATAAAAATCCCATCGTTGCGTGGGTACGGGAAGTCCATGAATGGCTGCAAGTGATCTGCAAGCAGCTGAACATAACCATTTCCAGCCAATGATCGGTTCAGTTGCACCAGAGGACCGAGTCCATGCGATGTAAAAACAGCCCACACCATTATGCACCCACCACCAGCTTGAACAGTACCTTGCTGACAGCTTGGGTCCATGGCTTTGTGGGGTTTGCGCCACACTCGAACTCTACCATCAGCTCGTAACAACTGAAATCGTGACTCATCTGACCACGCCACGGTTTTCCACTGGTCTAGGGACCAGTCGATATGCTCACGAGCCCAGAAGAGTCGCTGCAGGCGATGTCGTGCTGTCAGTAAAGGCACTCGAGTCGGTCTTCTGCTGTCATAGCCCAAGGAAGACAAATTTCGCCGCACAGTCCTATCGGACACGTCCCTCGTACGTCCCGCATAGATTCCTGCAGTTATTTGACGAATTGTTGCGTGTCTATTAACATTGACCATTCTACACAGACGTCGGCGGTCTCGACCATTAAGTGCAGGTGGTCGCCCACTGCGCTGTCCATGATGGGATGTGATGCCTGAAAGTTTGATACTCTCGGCACACTCTTGATACTGTGGATCTCGGAATGTTGAATTCACTAACGATATCCGCAATGGAATGATCCATGCGTCTAGCTCCAACTAACATTCCACGTTCAAAGTCTGTGAATTCTCGTCGTGCCGCCATAAATCACGAAAATCCTGTTCACATGAATAACTTGAACACAAATGAAAGCTCTGGAAAACGAACTGCGCATTTATACTTTTTCGCTGCGATACTACAGCCATCTGTATATTTGCATATTGCTATCCCATGACTTTTGTCACTTCAGTGTATATCTTGTTCAAATTTTCAATCGTTAATAAAATACTTTTTATTCATCCACTCAAGTTGAAATACATTTCTTAAAACTTGTAGCGGTTGATACTTGATGTTAATGCAGTTTTTAAAATCATATTAATTCATTCATTAAATTTAATTAATTTGTAATATTTTGAATAGAATTTGAGCAGTTTGTAACGAAAATCCAAACCAACAGGCAGTAGCTCGATCAGTAAAATATGAAGATTTCGGTATTTTTCGCGTGAAGATGAAGAATGCGAGTTCATTTCTTACAAAAATCAATCATTTTTGATAAATTATTCATTTGAATTGTAATTATTCAATAAAAAGTAACTAAAATAAAAATTTTCTTTGTTGACCTAAGCAAAAATTAACTTAATATTTTTTCTATATTACTTGTTTTCAGGCAATTAACATTTGAAAAATGTATAGCTTTCTAATTTTTACATTCATTCTTCTATTTCAAGACTCCATTTTATATGAGCAATGCTAACCAATTCATGTAAAACCCCGCTTTATTATAACTTGTGTAACTTCCTCAAAAATGGGAAAATACCCATTCAAAACAACTAAATCCTTAATGACAGTGGAATACACAAATCACACACACTTATGGATATTATTCCCGTCGATTCATCTTTACAAATTACAGGTTTTTAAACTCGGCGGGGGGGGGGGTAAAAACACCTACCTGTTCTTTCTAAGTGTTGCAATATTGATTCACCATGAGTTTCAACACCTTGTTTCTCTTGAATTTCAAGGCAAATCTGAATGTGGCTTTTATCTTTCATTTATTATTTTAGACGCAGCAGCAATTTCATGGAATAACTTCATATTCATACGGTATTTCGATTGCATCTATTTTGTAAGTCCTTTTGCATAACATATATTCCTTTTTGTTTTATTTTATAATTTTGATTTTTGGTTTGTAAATTATAAAGTTGATATGATTTTACATTCTTTTTCTTGTGGTATAAGAAATGTATATTGACCAAATTAGCAAAAATATTAAGTTTAATGCCAAAACCAAAACGGAAAGGAAAATATATGATGAATCCAGACTGAGGACTTTTTCAACTGTCACCCTCAGGCAAGGATTAAAACCAAGGATTTTTTTCTGTGAGGGGTCTGACTTTCGTCCAAATGTACTGTCTATTTTCTACTCTGAATTTTGTTATTTGTTTGTTTCAATGCAAATATCAATGTAAAATATAACACTCCCAAGTAGTATATCTTGTAGCATAATATTTTACAATATTGTGCGATATTATATGATATTAAACAATATTCTACAATATTAAACAATATTGCGAATATTGATCAATATTGTACAATATGTGTATACTTTTTAAGGGCGAGAATAAGTAATATAAAAAGACTGTGTTTGAATTCACTACTGAAAAAAATGTAATGATAAAAAAGAGAATTAATTTCAAAAATAATGGAAATGTTTCAATATTTGAAAAAAAATAGAAATCTGCTATTGCAAATTTCAGGTTATCATTAGAGAAAACATTATTATTTTTAAGGCATTGTTTGTCATAATTAATTTGTCATTTAATCAATTTAAACAGGTTTAAAACATTCATATGATTATTAGAATCCGGATATATCGAGAATTGGATACATGGTGGATATTCGTGCCAAGTTGGCACTTTTTTGTTAGTGATAAGCCGCCAGATAAGACAAGCTTCTGCATTATTTTCTAATAACCCTAAAAGAGGAAAATGGATTCCCCCAAAGCGATAAATCGCGAATTTTCAGGCCGTTCAAAAACCTCAAAGCAATATAATATCATGTTCTCACTTGAAAAAAGCATTTTAACAACAACAAAAACATGTAAGAATGTTGCCATTGACTTAAAGATTTGAATTACAAATTAATTTTCTATTTTTAAATGATTTTTGCTGGCGATAAATCGTCAAATGTGACAATTTTCTGCATTATTTTTTAATACCGATAAAGGGGAAAATTGGATGCCTGAAAAGCGATAAATCAACTATTTGTTGCCTACTCATTTTGAGGTTTCAAAAATTTCAAACCGAAACAACGTCTGTTTTCACATGATAAAAAAAATTCATCATCATCAAAAGGGAAGATATATCGGCACTAACGATGCATTCAAAAGAAAGCTCATTTTTGTAATTTCAGCACGACACCCAACATTAAGAGTGCCGTATACACGCCACCTACAATTTTCAAACGTAATGTTATCCTATGGGAAAATATTGTCCCGTGTTTCGTTTGCTATTACGGTGTCTTTATTATGAAGTCATTCTTACATCGCAAGAGGGAATAAAAACACAGGTTTCAACCGAAGGAATTTTTTTTCGTGCGTGTCAAAATATTTTTAAATATTTAATAAAAATTGAAAAATGTCAAGGGCGCCATTTAAACGATTTTTTTTAAAAATCTGTCATAAATAAAATAAAACTAGCAACTGAAATACATTCGTTTTGGTACCTTCTTTCCGATACATATAATTAAAAAAAAAAGAAATTAGGAGAATGTGTAAAAACAGCATTTTATACTTAAACTTGGAAGAATAATTTGAACTCCCCCCTAAAGTTCCTTTAACTCCTCTCTTTCGCGGAGGAATACACACTAAGCCCTCCTTTTACCACGTGATGGATTGTTAATTTTATTATCTGGTCTTCACCCAGTCTTCAAATTTCCCCCTAAGCATTTTCTTTCTGCTTTTCGTTTTTGTTTTGTTACCCTTCACAATCTGCACTCGTTTCAGCGAATACTACCGCAACCCTGAAAATAAAATTAGTAAACTTTTGTAAAAGAATTTGAATTTTGCATATTTAGCAGCATTTCCGGACAGGTTAATTGGTGGTGATAGAATTTCAGAAGTAAAATGCACAGCAAATATTACTCCGGATGAAGTAATAAAAGTTTAAAAAAAATTATTTTGGAAAATAAGAAAAGATGAAAAACAACCATTAATAAAAATCATAAATATTATTTTCAAGTGCAGGTCCAGCTGCATATAACACACACATACACACACAAAAAAAACTTTCATTTTCAATGTCGACGGCAGAAAACAGAAAAAATTATTCAGAAATCCAAAATTTTGGCAATGAAAAAATAATTAAGATTCTTTTAATTTGACTGTTTATTGCCAAAATTAGTTGATCTCAGATATCTCGAATGAATGAAACTTCGGATCCTTTTGGATCCGAAGGATCATACAGGATCAAAAGAAAAAAAAAATTAATGGAAAAAAAAGGAGAAAGCACTAATGCTTTAATAGCTTTTTTTTCTCTGGATATTTTTATAGCTGTACGTTTTTACATACAATTCATAAATCAATGCTATTTTGTCTGCATTCTTTTTTTGTAAAAATTTTATTTATTTGATTTTGTGTTTATGAGATTTTGTACATACATTTATCTTATTCATATATCTTGCAATAAATAATGGTTAATTTTATTATAAATTGAAAAATAAGATTGCTTTTATCAGAAAAAAACAATTAGCGGTAATAATTCATTTAAAGAAAGTAATATTTAAGAAAATTTATATATATTTTTATTCTTTACTAATACTTGAATATTCTCAAGTTTCTGAATGGGTTTTCTTCAAAATCGTTGATATCTATAGTCATAAAAGAGTAAAAAATGTATATATGTGTATAAAAATTACAATAGTTAACTAAGCAATATCTTTATTAAAAAGTCGCCTTTGACGATCAGCTGGTTCAATAGTAGAAAAAATATCTAAAGCTTTACATATTTTATATAACTTGGTTTCTAAATAGCCTTTTTTGAAAAATATTTAGCTATCAAATCTTCAGTTTTGATAGCTATATAATTGTGTCATATTATTATGTAGGCCTTAAACAGTTCTGTTCATTATATTACTTATCTCTTACTAATTTTCTGTCAGAGTGCATAAAATTTACACGATAAATTAGAGTGGAGAGGTTAAATCGTAATTAATATAAACGTTTTTTCTTGAAATCAAGCACATCTTTTTTTTTTAAATATGAAAATTGAAAGCAGAGTCGTTCAGTAATGAAATTGTATGTACATTGCAGAAAACTATTATCATGTCAGAACATATTTTGGGAATGAGGTTTTCTGGTGTCAACAAAAATCCGTAGGTGAAAAATAAACATTTTAAATTTTATTATCCGCACGAGCATATCGAAAAATCAGCTTTGAATAATGCGTTGCCATAGTATTTACAAAAGCTCTAATTTAAAAAAAAATAAATTAATGACTACAGCCAATAAAACCTAGAATAACGTTATTTTGAGCACGTGATTATATGAAATGTAATGAATAGGAAATTATATTTTTTTAAACAATAAAAGCGAGAAAAAGTTTTTTTTGGATCGTTTGTAATACTAAAGGAACTCATTCAATGAAACCATTAAAATGAATAAAAATATAATTTAAATTGAACGAGCACGTGGTGCTTGGCCGTTCAAGAAATTATGTTCTGACACGATACATTGAAATATGCATAGCAGATTTCATTTAAATCTTTTGTAATTTTCATAACATCTTAAAGAATTATTCAACAGAAATTTCACAGATTTTTCGTGAAATTCAATTTTTAATTTTACTTTCAAAACATTTAAATGATGCAAATATAAATATTTTATATGACTTCAGTCAATAAATGTTTTTATAAAAAAATTATGAAGTTTACATTTTGCACAGTCCTTTTGTCCTAAGGAATCATATTCTGAAAAATACTCTTCATACTTCGAGTTTTAAATAAATAAACTTCCTGTCTTCTGCTATCAAATCTGTTAGTTTTTACAAATCAATATTAGATCAATCAATATTTCCATAATCAATAATCAATCCAATCACCGTCTAGGAATCCTGGTAGCGTATCTTCTTTGAGACCGTCTATGAAGTGATCTAAAATCGTCAGCTTTTGCAGAAGAACGATATTCAAAATTCATAAATTATTCAGTTTTAGTGAATGATTCAGTTGATTGGAAATCAAAAATGTTTTCTTTAAAATATTGATGAAGAAAACTGCGTTATCATTAAAAAGATAGGGTTTTTTTTTTTGCTTTATTCTTATGCAAAAATTAATTTTGTGCTGTTAATAGTTTCGTCAAGTTATAGCATTGTAAATTTTATAAAGTTTTAAAATCTTGTTATTCTTTAATGTAATAAATTATTGGAGGTATAAGGCTCAATGTTAGAAAAATTAATTAATATTAGATTAGAATATTATCTGTACTGCGTATAAATAATACTGAATGAGAAAGTTTTTGTATTAGTTGAAGTTTAAACGCTTTCGTTTTTCAAGTTCCTATTTCAGTTGAGAATATTGAAAATTAAGATGCATTGCACAAAATGCGGAATGGTATACGGTTTTTAGAAAAGTATTAAATGTTAAATGTCTCATAGAATTTGAAGCTAAATATACTCGTGTGAGTAAGCAATCAAGAACAAGTAAATTTTAGCAACTATAAATCTAAATTATAAAAATTAACTGAAACTAAGTTGGTCACTGCTTTTATGACAACGTTTTCTTATATGACAAAAAATAATACTTTTTTATGTGTAAGCATTTGTGTAACAATATAATTTACAACTATTTGTTTATCAATTCCTGGTGACATAGGAGTAATCATAATTTCTATTTCGTACGAAGCAATATTCCTACCAAATTATTTAATTGAATCTCGCACAACTTTTTAAAAACCTTTAGTTACAAATACAAATAAACAAAATTGCTGACAAGCTTTCAGAAATGCGGAACAGTCTTGATTCATGATGAACGTCAGAGAGAGAAAGCTTTGCAGTTATTTACTCTTTTTTTTCTTTTTCTTTGTGTTTAATGTTAGTGACCATATTAACCATATTTTATTGAAACAAATTCTTTAGAAATTAGATTCATTTTATGAAAAATCTCTAACTTCTTTTTATTGTTTCCATGTTATTTTTTTATTTATAAGTAAAAAAAATATTAGACGAATTTTCAGTCTCAAATATTCCAGATTCTGATACAAAATATATCAACAAATCCTGGCTAAGCAGATGAATGGTTGTACTTCAAAATCCAATAAATAATTAAAACAAAATAAATTTTGAAATAATCACACAATTAATGGTTTAAAAGTTTTCAAAACCAGGAGTCATTCTATCCAATATGTGCATTTTACAATTTAATTCATTATTTTTCCTTCCAATTTATGTAAATTGTATTAAGTTGGTTATATCCCACGTTTAGGAAAGCTGATGAATAGAATTCATCTTAACGTTAATTCCAAATTAAATATATTTATCTTTTCTTTTTAATGTGGTACAGATGTGCCATTTAATTAAAATTTAGGATATTTTCTTTTTTGCGAAAATCAGGCAGAAATCTGGAGCATCCCAGCTACACAGAAACACCAGGCAATGTTGCACAAGTTGAAAAATTATACTTAAACTTACCTTTTTTTCATTTCCTTTCTCATTTAAGACAATTCAATATATATTTTAAATAATTAATTTATTTAAAAATTAAAAAAGGAACCTTTTATTAAAATTCACTGTTAGTAATAAAACTATTGAGATAAAGGATTGAACCAATTCTTCGGAAATGAGTCCGAAGTCTTACATTTTCATATACAAGTAGATCTTGCCCATTCTCCTGGATTGAAAAATTAATAAACGTAATAAGTGTTAAAAATAAAGTCGTGTCAAATAAAATTCTATAAATAATTAAATTATTTAACTACTCCTTCTTAATTACAGGATTCTACGATATTAACAGAATTATGAAAATTAATTAAATGCCCCAAACTCGAAGTGCTTCAATAATTAATCAGTGATGAATTCTATGTTCTAAGTTTCCTTCTAACATTCCCGCTGCCCTCAGTACGATTTTCTGTGCAAGCAGAGAAAATCTAAAATATCTAGCTCAAAAAGTATCTTTTCCAAACAAGTTTGGATTGTGTGTGTGTGGGGGGTGTGATGTCCCCCAAAACGGCGTCAGTTTCCGAGAAGCATCTACAATGAGAAAGGGCAAGTTTTATTGGGGGTGGGTCAAATGACCTTCTGAATGTAACACTTCCACACAGCAGTATCTCCTGAGGACCAGGAATTCTTTTCTGGTTGGGTGTTATTCGGCTTGTCAATCAAACCTTTTAAGCTTCTTTCGTTAGCTTAGTCACCGCTCTATCACCCCCACCGATAGGAGGCGCTTTCGTCGACATCGAGTTTTTTTTTCTGTATACGGCACTCTTAAGTTATCTAGGTGTCCATCTTAGGAATCATCACCTGAGAATCTATTTATCTCATGAAAATGCTGCTCAGTGTGTCCAAAACAACTCAGAGAAAACCACACTTGTGGATATCAATGTATCATCACCCACTATGTAATCTGGGCGGCAAGAAGTTAATATTTCTTTATCAATTCGAGAAAGACACTTAAACTTCTTCTGTTAATCTTTTTATTTTAGGTTTTTGTTATATAAAACAAATATACTCTCGTTCCTTGTTAAAAATACTGTAACATCGTGTCTTGAAGCTCTGGACATGTAAAGAGGAGGAATCTATTCATACACCCTGGGCCCGACTTAGCATAGTTGGGGCCAGGGGCAAACCCTTCATTGGGGGCCCTCTCGGCTTCACTACTTTAGTAATGAAGATTATTTATTAAAGAAGGAAATTCTTTTAACTAAATTAAATGTCTAAAATTTATTGAAATAAAAAATTAATTATTTTTATTAATTAAATTTTAAATTTAATTAAGAAATTTTAAATTAAATTTAAGTTATAAATAAAAAATTAAATTAAATTTCAGTTTTAATTAAATTAATTAAATTTGAGACTTAATAAATAAAAATAAGTAATTAATTAATTAAATAAATTTCTAAATTCATTAAAATAAAATTTCTATTTGATTTGGGGGTCCCACTTATGTGGGGCCCGGGGCAATTGCCCTGTATGCCCCTGCCTTAGTCAGGCCCTGAACCCAAAAACCCCACGCTGGATTTTCTTCAGACTTTACTTTCAAAATGAGATTAACTATAACTTATTGTACAACCAAGTATACAAAAGCTACTCTTGGAACAATAGAAAAAAGACAAGTAAACGTTGGATACAACGTAGGGGTGCTGAAATAAACAGAGATAAGATCCTGTTGAATACCCACTACACACCATCTTACACAACAAGTATTGAGGGGGGTCACCGTCCACTCCGATGGAGGACACAAGCGAGCACAGGTACTTTACATAGACAAAAATAAATATTCACAAATGTTACCTTAAAGCAAAGGCAGTAATTGATTACAAGGCCTAAGGTTTTGTGATGGATTTGAACAGTTATACATAATTTATCCGATTAACTCTGAATGCTTTTAACTTCGACTTCTGTTGCATGAGCAGTGAAGCCAAATGTCGTTCGCAGATTGAGAACGTTGGAAGGAAGGGTCTTTGAAACTTACATAAGAGACTTGCTTACTTAGAGAATTTCTGAAGAACGATGAATGTCTGGAAAAAGGATTAGTATAAGTGGACATCTTTATTGTCAAAGATCTTACATAAACTGCTTACTGTTAGACTATAAACTCACTCTACGTCATTTTCTGAATAATAATAGAAAGACCTTAAGAGAGGTCTGTCTGAAGACAGCTGTATCAACTATGCATTTATTAGTGAAATGAAGATTTGTGCTGAAATATTGACATCTTTAGAAGACTTGTAATTGATACAGAGTATAAAATTTTAAATTTTTTAAAAATTAAATTGAATCTAAAAGGCTTTGGAATTCTATAACTCGATTCAAAATCATAAAACAATCCTACCGAACGACGAATCAAAAGTTGATGACGTTTCTAATAACGCTTGTCACTGACAGCCAACGATTTTAAGCCGAGAATTTTTACGTCTCTTGTTTCAGAAGCGCCATCTAGGACCAAGAGCACGACTTAGCTACTCATGCGTCACAACCCTTTTGATTGGGTGGATTTCATTCATTCATTAATGGGATTGTGACGCATGTGTAACTATGGCGTACTTTTCAGTTTGTTATTTAGACCTGAATCAGAGAAGGATCACCTCTAAACCAATACCCCCCACTGGCAATGTCTCGCTTTTGTTACCTCAACAGATTTATGCGTGCACCAGTCATTTTATACACGGAGAATCTTCGGCCGTCGGAGTTTAAACTCACTAGCCAAAGGATACGACTCAACTCCCTACTAACCAGGCTATCCCGTACAGAAACCAAAGAAAAACATTCTAATGATAATGTTCTTAAAATATATGTAGAACAGAAAAGGTAAATGGCGAAAATGGAACAAGTTTAAGGGAAGTATTTCATAAGAGAGCCCGCTTTGATAGAAAAGAAAAGAAATTTTCAATTTAATTTTCGAGAAATATATAAATTTGGAATAAAGTTTGTATACTAAATTTCATCCATCTAGATCAAAGCTTTTTCGAGTTATCATTGTGAGTCAGGCAGACATACATTTTGCTTTTTTTTTCCAAACTGAGGGAGGTCTAAAATGTGTAGATTTGTCAAAATGTCCAGTTCGACAATTATTATATTTTCTCTATACTGCGTATAGAAGAAAGTAAGGGGAAAAAAACAACCTTCCTTTGTATTGTTATCGTTGCAGTAAAACTTATAAAATTTTATTCTTTCATAAAATAATGAAAACGTGAGCAGAGAATACGTGTTTAACACCGTTGCAGCTCGCCTGAGTATGAATCAGTAACTAAAGCAATAAAAACTATTTTTTTTAAAAAAATTGAAAAATTTATTAAAGTCAGACGAATAAAATAAGGCAAAATATACCTATATCTCAAAAGCTTTTTTTTTTCTTCTCCATTTTTTCTTTCTCGTATTCTAGTTTAGAGAAAGTATAGTAATTGTCAAATAATTCGAACTCGAGATTTTGACTATTCTCGTTTTAGACCTTTCTGAGTTCGAAAAAAAAAAAAAAAAAAAAAAAAAAAAACCGTTTTGGCCGCCGATTTGTCTAAGACAAAAATATCTCAAAAAACGCTTTGATCTAGATGAATGAAATACGGCATAAAATCTTTATACCAAATTTGGAGATTTCCATCAAATATAGAGCAAAATTCACTCCAATTAAGTTTGTCTGTCCGCGTGTTCGATTATAATTTAACACGATAACTACAAAACGATGACAGCTTGTCAGATAAAATCCGAAGCACAGAATTAACGGTACTTACGTATTAGACCATCGACGCCAATGGTCGCCAACGGTTTAATAACTCATTGGCGGCGGATTAAAATTTGGCGATGAACCGTCGGCGCCAACAAAATCAACAAAATGGTGGATAACAACCAAGTTAGAACAATTTTTTAAATAATGGCGGTTTTTTGACATTTTTAGCGGTTTATTAACTCATTGGCGACGCCTTCAAATTTGGAGATAAAGACAGACGGTCTAATGTGTAAGCAACATCTATAATCTACAAAAACAGATGGTCTATTGGCCTGTACTTTCAGAAATGTATAAGCATTTAAAGACATAATGACTTAAATATATCAAATTCGAGTTGAATTTTGTGTTTACAAGTATATTTTTGTATCAAATTTTAGTTTCACTAGTTGGAAAAAAAAACGAAACGAAAACATAAATTCGAAATTTAAAATACTGCTTAGAATACTGGGGATTTATCGCTAAATAACTCCCCAAGGGTTACACGATATATTCAGTAAAAATGCTAAATTCACACCAAAAGTTAATAATTACTGTACTAACTACTACCTAACTACTGCACACCAGTACCATGGAATTCATTCTTTGGTTTGTCAAATTTATAAGGAAATATGAGAGAAAGTTTTCTGGAAACCATTCCACCGGTGTAGTTTAAATTCAATTTGAGTTCAAATTCAATCGAGTTCTAATTTTGTTTAATTCAACGCCAATTGAGTATGTTCTGCGTATTTTCTGAGTGTGTTCTGATTTATTTTCAACGGATACTTGATTTTGTTTTGGCCAGATATAATTTTTTTGATCAATCATTTATGAATTGTAATTATTTAATAAAAAGTAAGTAAAATGATATTTTTCTTTGTTTACCTTAGTTGGACTTGACTTAAATTTTTTTACATTACTTGTTTTTAATTATATGTCAATACAAATTACTAATTCAGTGTTCGTTTCTTTAATTACATAATGAATATTCGGATACATCCGAACAACTACGGATATTCAAAGTAAATGTTAAGATTTTCCAACGGATTCCTATAATTTACTTCAAGTGTGCTGTATATCCCAAAATGCCCAACTGCTTTTAAATAAATGGCGATTTTACGATAATAGATTTATCGTAAAAAACAACAGACTGGATCTCTACGTTCCAAAAAACACACTGATGCAGTTTTTGGGACAAATAAATAAACTAAAAACGGAAGCCAAGCGTAACATACTCGGTCATTTATTTCAATTGATCGCACAAATTAATACATTATCAGTTTTTGACCTAAAATTTCTGGTTTGCTTGACAGCGCATGAAAACCAAACAAGAAATAAATAAATTATAGAAGAAAAAAAGTAGCTTTGTACAGGAAAAAAGAAAGAAACACGCGTGCATGCAAAAGAAAGCGAAAAGTAACTTCTTTTTCCAGCACAATGGAATTGCTTCTTGTTTCGTGGCGCCATTTTCATATTTCATTGTTTGCTGTTCAGTAACCGTGCTTTTTGTGTTGTTACATAATATGCCCGCGTGCACAGGTGGTTTTCTGGGAAATCTAACACCGACAAAAGTGATGAAGGTTGGTATCTTTTTCAATGCCATGTTTTTTTGTTTTCTAGAATACGCATTTTAAAGGTATAATATTTTTTACGACATCCACTCTTTTTTCTTTTTAACCTGTTTGCATACGAAGTGTTTAAGGGATTGGGATATTCAATTATTTCTAAATTTGATGCATTTTATCGTTAAAGATTCTTTTTAATTGATCATGTTTATAATACTGTCATGCTATCATTATCTTGTATCACGTGACCTACCGTATCAAAAGATGTTCAAGATTCTCTAAAGTGTTAATTGTAGGCCAAGAGTAAAGACATGGCTTTTTTGGGTTGTCAGTGCTCTCTTAAAAAAAAGACTGACAAATTTTTTATAGATTTTTAATTTAAAACTGATTAAGATGTGAGCCTTTTCCTTTAATAATTTTAGAACTTATTATCACATACAAGTAATATAAAAAAACTTTTTTTAAGTCAATTCCTACTTAGGTCAACAAAGAAAAATTTGATTATCATGCCAGACATGATGTTGTTTTTGTTATCAACAGAAATCTGCAGGCGAAAAATAAAATTTTTATTATCTGCACGAGCATTTTAAAAAAATCAGCTTATAATAATATGTTGCCATTGCATTTACAAAAGCTCTGATTTAAAAAATAAGTTAATGAATATGGTAAATAAAACCTAGAAAAATGCCATTTTGAGCACGTGATTATATATGAAATAAATAAGAAATGTGATATTTTTTTAAACAATCAGTGCGAGTGTTTTTTTGGGATCGTTTGCAATACTAAAGTGACTCCTTCAATGAAGCACTTAAAATGAACAAAAATATAATTTAACTCGCATGAGCTAGTGGTGCTTGGCCGTTCAAGAAATGATGTTCTGACATGATACATTGAAATATGCGTAGCAGATTTCATTTTAATATTTATTTTAATTTCTTTTTTTAAATAGTTACAATTAATATAGATAATTTATCAAAAGATTATTGGTTTTCGCTAGAATGGAGCTTGCATTCTTCACGTGAACAATACTAAAATGTTTGCATTTGACGATTGAACCTGTTGATTTCGATTTTCAATACAAATTGCTAAAACTTTATTTAAAGAATTAAAAACTAATTAAATTTAACGAATGAATTAATATTTGAAAAAGCTATATTAACATCAAATGCCATCTACTACAAGTTTTAAAAAAATTATTTGAACTTTAGAGGTTGAATAAAATGTATTTTATTAACGAGGGAAAATTTTAATTAATGAAAGTTCTTACTAAAGTCTTAAAAGAAAATCTGTCAGAGGCTCATATTCTTACCCTAAAAAGTAATTTTATAACTCTTGGTGAAATGGTGACCTGTAGAGCATCAAGAATCATAATTTTTTTTTCTCTGAATATAACGTAGAAATTGTGTAAAGTTATCACTGTAAATACAAAACTTTTGTTCAGTTTTTAACTAACTGAAATTTCTAAAAAAATTCGACGGACACGTTCTCATATTCAAAGCATCTTTGTTCTAAATTTGATAACTCTAGGCTCAATGGTCTTCATCATAGAATGAAATATACACACCGCTTTATTACTGTTAGAGAAGAAGCCAGCTATTTTTAAGCTGTTGAAAATACAGAACAGGTACAGGCTCAAATGGCAGAAATATTGACTGATAAAATAATATGGTGTGAAAATCATTTTCCAGATAATTGTGATAATGCATAAAAATTGAAAAATGAAAAGAAGCTAAAATACTTTAATGCATATTCAATTTTGAATTATTAAAATATTTTAAAAGGCGTTTCAAATTCTTGCTAAATTCTGCCACCACACAAAATTTTTCTAGTGTGAACGAAACTAGGTTTCTATCTTTCAGGTAAACTATCTCAGTCTTTCCTTCCTTGAGATTACTTTCAAAACAGGAAGTAACCGTGTCAAAACATTTATTTGGCTCCTGTTTCTATGTCTACTAATAATAAAGAAGAAATGATAAAACTAATAATAAAGAAATGTGTATTGGAGTTAGACAATTTAATTTAGAGAGCCGAAATTGCCCATTTACTTATAATTAAAAAGTATAAGAATATTTATAACGGAGCGACTTAAATTTTTTTTAATTATATATTTTATGAATTAAAAACGGAGTGAGATAGTGATGTTTATCGAAATTATAATTGATCATAAATAATTTTAACACCATTTGAAATATTAAAGAGAGCCTTTTTTTATTAAGTTTAAATTAGTTAGATACAATTTTTCCCTAAATGATGGCAATTTTTTAAAACATTTTTAATGCTATTTTTTAACTATATATTTCATTCAAACATAGTTTTCAGTATTTTTCATCAAATATTTAACTGCATATTTTTCTGTCATACGAAAGTTTAGACGATATATTTTTTATCCGGCTTGTTTACAACAGGAACAACGATCAATAATGTGATGATAATGTGCAATTAGATTTTTTCAGTTTTAGTTTAGTTATATTAACGCCCCATTATAAAGCAACACTGGGGCTATTTTGGGACGGACTTCGTAATTTTGAAATGCAGTCAGATGATGAGGACGACACCTGAGCTGGCACCTACCTCTCCACATTACAACATGGATGAATGTTTGACCCTGACAGACTTAACGTGCAACAGGTTCCTCTTAAACGAATGTTTTTAGATAGAATCGGTTCTCGAATTTGAACCCTGTGGCTTTCGAGCCGAGATGGAGAGTTACGCCTTTAACAGAACTATGATGTCTTGTATTAGATTCTATTAAAAACATTAATTTACAAAAATAAATAAAATAATAAAATCGAAGTAAGATTAGTGGCGAGTTTCCGAGTAAACAAGCTGTCTAGGCTGAGATAGAATTGCAAACAGATCAATTAAAAAACTTTAATTAAAGCACACACACACATTTTTATCATTATAAGTAAAGATATAGATTATCATTTGATGGAACATAATTCAATTTAAAATTTCTTAAGTATTCAAAAGCTTATTTTGGTTAAATAATTATATCACGCAATATTCTCCTATAATTTCCAAATTTATTTTTAACTAGCCGTCTTTGGCGCCCAGTCGGTTCGCCAATATTTATTCCGACTAAAGTGTTCAAAGTTTTGAGGTCTCCGAAATATGCGTGTAAAAATATTTTTATATGCTTTTACAAATTTCGCATTGTTAATTATTACGTACGCTTGTTTGAAAGAAGATTCGTTTTCAAATAGCTGACCTACTTTTACCAGTATAGCTTTAATATTACGTTACATCGTTGAAAGAAGATGCGTTTTTATTTCGCATGATTCATTAAAATGCGGAGATAAATTACAATCACGAAGGCGAATTCGCTTTTTGTGCACAATATATCTTCTTCACATAAGTAAAAGTAAAAATTAAAAGCATGTCTTATTGTTTTAAAAATTAAAAAAAAACACGAATATAAAAATATTTTACTTCTACTTATTATCAATTGCTTTTTGTTCGTCGTTTCTTTGAAATGACGTCATCTTCAAGTTCGTTTAAGATTTCTTACTTTTAAATAATTAATCTCGCTCTCAGAAGATTATCGTTAAATGCTTTTCTAACAATTCTTTTTCAGTTTCAACTATCACACTTTTGAAATATATTTTTGTTTTGTATATTTATAATAATTTTAATTCTTTAATTGAATTAATAATTTTGATATTGCAAAAGATCAAGAAAAGTTTCTCTTGCATTTATAGTTTAAAAAATATCACATTTCCTATTTATTTCATTTCATATAATCACGTCGTGAATATTATATTTTCTGTTTTATTTTTGGTAGTAATTAACTTTTTTTAAATCAGAACTTCTGAAAATGTGATGGCAACTTTTATTAAAAGCTGATTTTTTTAGATCCTCGAGAAGATAAAATTTTATTTTTATTTTATGCAAAAAAAAAAAAAATGTTGAAAAATACGATTAAATTAAATGTTTAATAATAGAGTTTTAAGTTATAGGTCAAAACATCAGTACCATTGAAAAGCTAATTTTTTTAGCTTTAACTTGATGCAAAAATCAATTTTGTGCTGTAATATTTTTGGAAGTTATAGCGAAAAAATGTTAAAATTTCACTTATTTTTAATTAATTCAAATTTTAATTAAAAATTCAAAAAAGTGCTTCCAGGTACACATTCCCGGCCCCAAGGTATACATGTACCAAATTTGATAGCTGTAGGTCGAACGATCTGGCCTGCACAGCGCCAGCAGACATACACACATTGTGCTTTATTATAAGTCAAGATAAAGATAAATAAAGTTTAGAATGCGTTTAAAACACATCAAAACACGACCAAAAATATTTATAAAATATAAACATCGAAATAATAATAATAATAGTGCAGTTCGAAGCTTCATCGTTTCCAACAATAGATATTAGTAAACATGTTTTTATTTCAAAATCGTCTACAACTACTCAATGATTTAATAAAGTCTGAAAACAAAAATTGAAAAACAAAAATATGTATAGAAATGAAACTGTTATCAATGAAATATAAATTGAAAACGATTTAATATTGTAAGAAAATATTTTTATTATGGAAAATATTTGCTCTTAAAAATGGAATAAACTTTCAATTTAACGTCAGTTCACATTTGCGTGACAGCAAAATTTTTTAGTCAATATAGAAATTGATGCGTTGACACCTATATTTAGTTTATATCTCTTTGTATTAACACGCTGCGCATAATTTAAATCGCCTGTGATTCATACATATTATTATCATCTCTTCTGATAATAAAATGGGCAACAAATGAGTAATAATATAATAAGTCCTACAAATAAGTAAGCATCTTATTGGATAGTGGTCTGATTCATAGGCATCAGTTAACGAATGTGTTAATTAATAATTAATATCAGATTTAATTAACTATTGCACTCAAAAATTGCTAATTTTTTTTGTCTTAAATAATAAATGCTCAAATTTTGGTTGAACTCTGCGTACTTGTTTAAAAAAAGATATGTAGCATACATGTATTATATTGCTGTAATGATCTATTATTATTTGAGAATAGGATGTAGTTTTGGTTTGAGGTTTTCAAAATCTCAAAATAGATGTGTAGGAAATAAAGGCCAGGGTCGTAACAAACTATGACCCGAAGGAGCAAAAGAAGAAAATGGGAATCAACGAGAAATTGTGAGGAGAGGTATTAAAAGTTATAAATAAAATAAGCAGTATTCGCACAGCGTTGCCCGTGGCATAGCATCCAAGGAGAAAATTAAGCTTTAAATTTCAGTCTAGCCTCCACCCTATATGACCTGGGCATCTTACGCAACATCAAACAAACATGAAAATATATTTAGGAATTATCAAATATAGCTACAAAACAATTTTTTACAGCACTCATTCTGATATGTTTAGACTGTTAAAAAGGTAAAAACATGATATGTCCGTAGACAAAACACAGGCTATCACTTCGCTCCTCAAAAGATTCATTCTGTCTCCGTAATTCAGTTGCAGTGCGATTTAAAGGAAGACGGTTATTTCGCTCATCAAAAGACTCTCCTTCCGTAAGTGTGGACATTATTTCTATGATATTCGCTAATCGAACATTTCTTTCCTCTTCCGACCAAGGTTAAATTTCTTTTTTTGGAATGCATAATGAATTTTGAATCGCTGTTTAAAATCAGACGTAAACAAAGAACTGCCTCGCATGTGCATATCACATCTTTGACTATTTGCACATGCGCAGTTTGAGGGTTTCGTGCATGCGCGGATAAATGCAAAGTTAAAATTACAATTATGAAACTCCTTTTTTTATTTTGATATGATTTTAATGTACTAAACACTTCCCAAATAATTGCTCTTCAAAATGGCAAAAATAGCTCCAATATCCGTCAACTATTTCTCGACTTTTTTCCAGCAGACTTCATTTTATACTTTGTCTATCTATCTATCTATCTATCTAGACCCCTCCAAAACACACACACACACACACACACACACACACACACACACACACACACACACACACACACACACACACACACACACACACACACACACACACACACACACACACACATCGATTTCCTAAAAAAATTGACAATTGAACAATAGAGTAATCCCGTGATTATTTCAAACCAATTTAAACTAAATTTTGAAGATAAAAAAGAAGTTTCAAGAAAAAGTTTTGAGCTTGCACGATTTTAAGATTTAAAAAATGTTTTTAAAGTATCAATGCATGCATAGTCCGATAGTTACGTGATTGTCTTAAATTGACTAATGATTTAAATTAATTAAGCTAAACAATGGTTTGAAAATAATAATGTTTTCGCAAGATAACTAGAAATGTTTCTGTAGCAGATTTCAATTTTTTAAAAATATTTAGATTAAAATTAAATGTTTTTTTTTTTTGATATTACACTAATTTGAATTTTTAATAATTTGAAAATTCACGAAATTAAAACACGAAACGAATCTAAATATAACAGTGCTGTGAAAGGGCCTTGAAATAAATTTCGAAATATAGTAGCACTACTGTGTATTAAAAAAAAGCTGAAAAAAGAAAGTGAAACATTTTCAAAATAGAACGATCGATGACAGACGATTTCTTTCTCTTTGCTTTTGTGGGTTCATCGCGTGACTGGTTGACAGTATTGTTCCATTTTTCAATCGCATAAAAAACAACCCTCATACTAATGAAACGTGAACTTTTCTCAAACTTTTTACAGTTACTATTCGATAAAGCATAGCGTAATTTTTCCTTGTTTGTCATTGTAAAATTTCATGCAGCTGCGCTTACACTTCTCATTTTACGAAGTGAACTGGAATTACAATAGTGATGATTCATTGTTTTTGAGAAATAAGTAAAAAGCATGAAACTCTACGTCGATTTATTTATTAATTTCAGTCCATTCATCTCCATTTAAGACATGAAGGGTGAGTGACCAATTTTATGGTTGATTATCAATTGCAATTAGCATTTTCTAGAGCAAATTAGCAAGCTGATTATCAATATCATCTATACTGTAAAATATATATAAATACATCCTTGAACAAGATCAATTAAAATAAGTAATATAAAAAACGTTTTTTTCTTTTTGAAATTAATTCCTACTTATGTAATTAGGAAATTTTTTATTTTAGTTACTTTTTATTGAATAACAACAGTATTACTATTAACAATTGACCAAAGAATTATACTAGCATTGAATTTTCAACACCAATTGAGGATTCAAAACCAATTGTGGCAACGCAAAATGCCTGAATTTTCTACGTTAGTGGGGGTAAAGTAATTCAGATTAGAAAATTTGAATTTCCTTTATTCTGTATTATTTTAATTCGAAAATACTTTAAAATGAATCTGAAAATCGATTCCTTAACAATGTTTCATTTTAAATGCATCAAACATTATGAAAATAAGCAGAATCGTTTAAAATAATCGACCGAAAACTTGTTAAGCCTAACCTTATTAGTGTGGAGAAAAAACAAATTGAAATCGTAACTTATTTTTCGGGTGCGAAATGAAGATTTTTTTTACCAGAAAGTTAGTTTTTAATTAAATAATAAAAAATTAATGAGTTAATATTTGAAAAAAAAACTGAGTTAAAAGCAAGAGTCATTCACTGCAAATTTTAAAAAAATGCATTTGAATTTAAGTGGATGAGTAAAAAGCATTTCATCAACGAATAAAAATTTGAACGACATATATATCTATAGGGAGAGTGTAAACTAATTGTAGGAATTGAAAAACATGAACAATATATATGAACAATTAAAAAAATTATCCATATATTTAAGAGAAATATCAAAACCAAAGGAAAAAGACCATCCTAGCAGAAAAATGAATTTTAAACTTAAGTCTAGCTTCCACCCGATATGACATGGGCAGGTTATACAACATTAAAAAAAACATGAAAATATGTATAGAAATGATCAAAAATAGCAACAATTTTTTTTTTACAGAACACGTTCAGAAATATTTAGACTGTTAAAAGGGTAAAAAACATGATGTGTCCGTTGACAAAACACAGGCGATCATTTCGAGGTTGGACTTCCTTCTTTTCGGCCTAATGAGATTTGAATTGCTGTTTAAAATCAAACATAACCGTCTTTCTGGCATAGGGGTAGAGTCTTCCGTATTCTGGACGTCTCGGGTTCGAGTCCTGGTTCGTGTATCGTTCTGTCTTCTTTCTGTAAAATATGTGAACGTGCCCCCCTGCAAAAAACGGTTGTGCAACCGAATGTGATGTGTGAGTATCAAAAGTCGTACTCTTGGCCTTAGTTGGCGCTACAATAAAACAAGAGACACTGATTAGACTTAAATTTATGACTGCCTTAACGAGCTTGTCAATGGCAAGTGCAATAAGAAATAACAACAACAATAACAACAAATCAAAAGTAAACAAAGAAATGCATTGCATATGCCAACAACAGCTGTTGCTATTTGCACGTACGCAGTTTTCGGTTTTTGGGCATGCACGAATAAGTTAAAATAGCAATTATAAAACTCCTCTTTTTATTTTAATATGATTTTAATGTGCTAAAATATTTCCCAGTAAATGCTCTACAAAATGAAACAAATATCCCCAATATCCGTTAATTATCTCTCAAGTTTTTATGTCTCCAACATAAAGACGCTTTCAGGAGACTTCATTTTATACTATGTGTAGATATTATAACTTATATTTCTTGTATACTTTGACTTTTACTATACTTTCTCTATACTATTTACAGGAGAAAGTAAAAAGAGAAATTAACTCAATAATCATTTGTCCTCATGGTGTCCCATAAACCTGATATCAATAGTAAGTACACACTCGTCCCTTTTGGGCATCACTGATCAATAATATTGGTTCAAATGCAATTGCACCCCACACACTTTTAAAGAATTTCCTGTTATTTTTAAATATGTGTGATTGTGTCAACGACATCACATCTGTTATATTATCATGAACGTTGAATGGGAAGCGATTTTGTATCAAAATAACCTAATTGGAACTTATCTAAGCGAGTGGATGATAAGTATTGATTATTCTGCGAAATAGAAATTTTTCCCCTTATCTTCTCTCTATTCTTAGCAAAAAACAATGTGGCACTCACAATAAGAATGATAAGATAATTTACTGCTTCAAGAAAATGCCTTCGCAGTGCACTTGACATATCTGATAACACCTGATAATCCAGATTTACGAATGGATTAAGATAAAAGCAATGCACGCTGGCGATAAAAATATATAATTGTATAAAGAACATTCTGGCATTTCAGAACAATAAATCTAAAAAAAGAGATTAAAAAACTTCCTCAAGTCAGAATTATTTTTTACCATCCATATTTTTATCGCGAAAATATTTATTTGTCAAAGCTGGCACTGATAAGCGGAAAAGCACATGATTTTTACGTTCACGAGACAGAGCTCTGATTGTGAATTTTTGAAACATAGTAATGGGAAATTATATCTGATCTTAAAACCTAGAGAAAGTTTCGGCTATGCCATGTTCCAGCATCTAGCATCGGGTCGATCAAATTAACGGGTAGCGTTTAAACACAAATGTTTTATTTACAGCTTTATACAATAACAAAACAACAACTCGTCCTCATCTAGGTTAATATGCTGGGAAATATTGACATCTGGATTACAGTTCCACAACTAATACCGAGAACTAACCGGCTGTTAGCGTATCCGGCTACTGTAAGTAGCTCAAGATATCTACGGATTTACTTCCGGTAGATCTTTAATCAAGAAACTCGAGATCACGTGGTATTTCTTCAGCTCAGCTCAGCTCCTCAAATCTCAGTTCTTCTCGTCTCTTCGAGTCTCTAGTCGTATCAGCTGGTCACATCGTGTCTTCCTTTCAAAACCTCCCATTTTAACCTCGGTCAAACTCCGCCTCTCAGGTTCGAATTGGCACGCTTGAGATGCCGATCATGCAATTTTTCTTCAGAAATATTCCCAGTGGTCAGCAGTTGACCGTCTGAATATTTTCTACTCATCCAATCCCTTATCAGACCCTCCTCAATAGGGACGTATTCATATCTGGAGGTTTTACTACTTCTTTCTTTAAAGGATCGTAAAACGCATGCGTAGTTCATTAGCGGAACTTATTCAGGTTCGGGTGGTACCATAGGAGAAATAGTTACGTCTAGGAATTTGACACGGTTTCCTTCTCCAAAGGGCCGTAAAATGCATGGGTGGTCTATTATCTCGACTCTATTCACGTCCAGATGGTGACACTAAAGGGGAGAATCCACAAAGGTGATCACAAAGGAAGAAATCGTCCCACAGATGACCAGATGTAATAATGTTCAAACATGTGTCTCTTATAAAAGGAGGGAAGCTTTACAACTTCTTTACAGCATGATAATTTATCAAGTGAGAATTAAAGTTTAAGACCGGGATAACCTGATTGGTAGGGCGTTGGGATCGCATCCCTTGGGTAGCGAGTTCGAACCCCGACAGCTGAAGACTTTTCGCTCGCGCGTATGTGTGGCGGTCAGAGCACGAGTAAATCTGTCGTGGTCACGAAGATCAGCGTTTATGAACTTTAAAAAAATCTCCATTGAACAAAGAAAGTGTTTATAAAAAACAGTTTTTTTGGATCAGAATTTTAAGCCGCAAAATTTTATGACGATCGAAAGTACTTCGGATCTTGCTCCAAAGATTTGTTCTTTGAGTTGAAGAGTTCAAACAGTGCGCGAGAATGTGTTCAATGTAATTTGCTTGGTTACAATACGGACATTCAGAGTCGTTATAAAATTCCAAATTCAGTAGAGTTGGAGTAATGACCATCCAGGTTATTAGATGTGCTGTTATCCAATATTTTCTTCTGTTTTTGAAACATGTGGTAAAGGACAGAATGGATGAAATATTGCCTAGAGATTTTTAGCCTAGAACTTTCTTTATCGCCTTGAGCTTTCTATTTTAACCCTTTAACCGGTTTGCCCTTACGCCGTATCGGCATCGATTGATCGAGCTTTGATAGTTGTAAACAAAAAAAAAACCGTTCATAACAATTATAATTCAATAGTAAAATGAAGTCGAATACGTAGATAAGTCAAGTATTCCATGGATTTCCATTTGAATCAAAATAAGAAAATATTCCCAAACTAGAAGATTTCATCTAATTTAGATAGTAAGGAAAATAAACCAGTTAAGTGGTTAATAAATTTGATTTATATTTTGAAGCGAGGTTTTTTTGGTAGATTAAATCTTGAACAGCAATCATATCGAGAGATGAAGAGTTTCCGCTACTCGAAAAAGATAAACAAAGCGGAAATTAATTTATTAGTGTTGAAACAAACTGTGTGTTTAGGAGTGGAATTAACAAATAATATTGTTTTTAACTCATTTGCTATTATGCCGTGTTTACACTCGGTCAGTAGACAGCGCATGCGTAGAAAGGGACTGATTTATGTTTGCCGTAATTTCGTAGATTCAGACATTCTATGCTTGGCTATAGATTGCCGTTTTGGCATTCCTGAATAATTCTTTTTCGCTGCGTATTCTAATTAAATGATGGATATTTAAACAAAGAAACAGGGTAAAATTTTAAACACACACACACACGTTAACATACTTAAATTTGAAAAAGTAAAGAAAAGAAATGGCAATTAAACTGAAAAAAGAGCACAATATCGCAACAGAAACAACAAAAAAAGATCGGAAGTTGTCTAAAAAGTCATCAATTTTTTAACTCCGAATTCTATAAAAGCATGCGCAGTAAGAAAAAAATTCATTGAAGCTACATGGAATTGTTCCATCGGGACAATTAATTGCCATTGACGAAACAGCATTTTCCGAATAATCTTTTTGCGCATGCGCTGTCTATTTGTTGTCTTATAACTGTCTCAGTGTAAACCCGGGGTTAATTAAAGCTTTATTTTTTTTGTCTTCATTTCACCGTCAATTCCAACAAACAATTTACGACGTCATAATAATTTTCATTAAATCCTTCAAACAATACTGGTTAAACAAATCTCAAATGCCATGTGTCAGACGACTCGCTATCTACAAATCGCGAAAAAATACACAAAACGTGAAACTATTTATTAGTACTGCCACAAACTGTGTATCTAAAAGTAGAATTAGCGAATAATACTGCTATAAATTCATTTGCTATTGTTGAAGCTTTATTATCATGTTCTCACATGGTGTTGTTATTGTTTGAGGTTTTTGAAGCCTCAAAATGCGTAGGCAACAAATTGACGATTTATTTCTTTTGAGGCCTCAATTTTTCGCTTTTAGGGTTATTAGGATATAATGATTGTAGAAGGTTGTCTTATTTGGTGATTCATAGGTAATTAAGGTTACATCTTGATTCCCAAATTATTCATTTTCTAAATTCTTAGGTACTACCTTAATTAGTTACAGTTATTAATCAGTTTAAACCTGTTTGAAGAAATCAAGGGACTAGATTACGTATGCGTAGATATTTAGAAAAGGGATGTTTTTTTCCCCAAAGGAAATCCAAAACATTGTTTGTTTGATAGCTAGAAAAATTAAAAATGAAATTTAATATATATATATATATATATATATATATATATATATACGCACACAGAGAGAGAGAGAGAGAGAGGGATAGAGAAATCCCGTGATTGTTTAAAAACGGTTTAAACTGGTTAATGACTTAAATTAACTAAGGTAAATAATGACTTAAAAATAATAAAGTCCTCGCATGATAACTTGAAATTTGCGATTGTAAATTTCATTTTTCATATATATATATCTTCTTCTTTTTTTCTTTTTTACCTTTATTTCGCCGTCAATTCCATTATAAATGATTACTAAGGTGTCATCATAATTTTCATTAAATATTTCAAGCAATACCGATAAAACAAGCCTCAAATATCGTGAGTCAGATGACTCGTTATCTACAAATCTCAAAAGGAATAAAACGCAATGTTATCATAAAATTCTTTTATATAATAAGGAAACGCTAATTTTACTGAAAACAGTCTCATCGCGTATGCAATGTATAACTGACGTTGTATCCGTTAAAGGTTTAATGTATATAGCTTTATAGTTACTTGGGCGACCTTCTGATTCGTCCTTTGCACCAATGACACTTTCATTGCCAGATTTGGTGGAATTTCCGCAAAAAATTCACTGGATCTGAATCAACAGAGATCTCTTGACAAACACTTACTCTCCGACTTTTTAATAAACAGACGCGGCAAAAATAGAAGCAAGGTCCGAAAACAGCAGATACTTAATCTGCCTTTATTTTCCCATCCGCTTTGCCCTAAAAGAATTTTATTTAAACAGCCTCGCTTGTTCTTGTAGATGCATCTGTCCAAATGTACAGACACCACGGAATATCTAATGATATGATAAACTTTGTCTAAGAATATCACGTATTCGTAATGCTGAGGCCAATGATTGTGGTTTTGGGGGAACTTTAAGGAACAGTGAATTAAAACCAAAGTGGAACAAAAGAGGATCCCCTCGAATTATTGGAATCGGGAAAGAAAAAAAAAACATTCGAATTATTTGTTCAAATTAATTTTAATAATTTGAATTATTAAAACGATAATAACGGGAGTTGTTTCTCTTAAACATTCTCACATATCTTTTAGTAAAAATGCCACTACCAGGGCCGGCCATCTGGGGAAAGTAGCTGTGCAACGGGGCCCCACGACTGGGGACCCTCACCATGATGAAATACTAAAATAATATTCTAAACAATAATAGATGGATGGAAAGATAAGAGAAAGAAATTTAACAGGAGCAGTCGATTGATTTTGAAATATACAAAT
>JAOUZG010013930.1:52133-81984 GCA_026289955.1 Argiope argentata | reverse complement strand
TATATATATATAGAGAGAGAGAGAGAGAGAGAGAGAGAGAGAGAGAGAGAGAGAGAAAGAAGAAGAAAAGATAAATTTCAAGAAGCCATGAGTATATTTGCTTTCTGCCGGCTTTCTGGCACAGAGGTCGTGCGTCTTCCTCGTGTTCTGGGAGTAGCCCAGTTCGGGCATGATTGTTCTTCTGTGCGCTATCTGTGAGGTGTGTGAATGTCCCCCCCTGTAAAAAGGGGTTGTGCAAGCAAATGCGGTGAGGGTGTAGCTAAGTCGTACTCTTGGCCCTTGTTGGCGCTACTTCAAAGACAAGAGACGCTCCTTTCGGCTTAAATCTGCTGCATCAGCGGGTGCTTGTCCATAGGCAAGTGCCATAAGTAACAACATATTTGCTTTCTCGACTACGAAGTAATTCTGTCCATGAAACTACATCGACTATAGAAGTTACCATTCCAGCTTCAATTGGAGAAGAAATCCCTTCACAAACTATGCAACCATGCAAGGAAAGTACATAAACTGTGAATATTTTTGAAGAACCATATCCTTGTACAAATAAGTTTGAGTTAGAAAATAATGAAGTTATTCAGTTATAACGAAACAATGCGTAATGTAAGTTATTCAGGTTTATAACGAAACATTATAACTGATCAGTTTAAAATGTTTTGTGTTACAAATAGGCCTGTACAACACAAAGGAGTTTTTGTTTAAAATGTTGAAGGCAGATCGTTTTCCATTGCTTACATTAAAAAAAAGTGTCAAATGGTGAAATGGTCACGTCAAGACTCGGTATTTAGTTTTTGTTGTATTTTATTTTCCAAAGGAAATAAAAAAAATATATACACTATTTATAGCTGTCTATAATAACTAGAGAAAATTATCAACTGTAACTGAGTGTTATATTTGTCACGTAGTTCATTTACTGTTTGGAAAGAATTACTGAAACGACTAAATTTAAGTTCTACTGTTGATTAACAAGAAGACGGAAAGACTTAAATTACTATTTCAAAGAATTGTAGATGTGATTCTATTTTTAACATGTAATATTCTTCGACTTCGAGGAAACCATGAAATAATAAGAAAGCCTAATAAGGAAAATTTTTAAAGTTTAATCGAATTATTAAGTAAATATGACTCATGGATAGAATAAACAGAACAAAAATTTCCGAAAATAGAACTATCCACGTGATTTAGAACACACATCACAGGACCAAATTATCCTTGTTAGGAAATGGATGGACTGCAGTATGACTTCTACTTTCTCTTTACTAGTACTTTTTATCATTTCAGAACATGATGTTGCTTTTGGGATAAGGTTTTTGGCGTCAACAAAAATCCGTGGGAACAATTGCGATATTATTATCTACACGATCATCTTAAAAATCAGCTTTTAATAACGTGTTGCCATCCCATTTTAAAAAGCTCTGATTAAAAAAAAAAGTACGTAAATGACTACGGCATACAAAACCTAGAAAAATGTCATTTTGAGCACGTGATTATGTGAAACGAAATAAATAGGAAGTGTGATGTTTTTTTAAACAATCAATGCGCGAACAAGTTTTTTGGGTCGATTGCAATACTAAAGTGACTCATTCAATGAAACGATTAAAATGAATAAAAATATGATTTAACTTGCTCGAGCACGTGGTGATGTTCTGAGATGATACATTGAAATATGCACAGCAGATTTCATTTTAATCTTTTACTTTTTTTTCTTTATTTACCTTTTTTAGTACTTTTTTCCATAGTATGGTTTGCTTAATTGAAGCTTCGTACAAAGTCACAGTTAAAGTTTTTGATTATAGTCTATTGAAATATCAGAAATAAAGATAGAATTAAATAATAATTAATGAAAAATAATTAAATAATTAGTTATATTTCCAAATATCTATAAATTTTGAGGAAAAATATGGATTAGAGCATTAAAAGTGGCAAGTTTTAATGCTCTAATCCATATTGATTTGTTATAGTTCTTTTCGTCATTATTTTCTGATTCGGTCACATTTGTATAGACTCACAATTCTTCAACAAATTTCATTTCTAGATTGTGCACATTGCGTAGAAATTTTTCCCTAGTTAAAGTTGGAATTGTAACTTCAGCAATTTCTTTTCCATAGTTACTTCGTAACCAAAAAAACAGATCTACTTGTCCCTTCTTGAAACTTTTTTCTTCTTCTTTTTTCTTTTCTGATAATGTTCTTTTTTGACACCCAGAAGGATATTTCCTTGGCATGTTAGTTTTTAGCAGTTATCGAATGAGTCATCAAATTGTTATATGCTTTTCTATATGCAATTACCTGTTGTTGTTACTTATGGCACTTGCCATGGACAAGCCCCCTGCTGATACAGAAGCAGATTTAAGCCGAAAGGAGCGTCTCTTGTTTTTGAAGTAGCGCCAACTAGGGCCAAGAGTACGACTTAGCTACACACTCATTACATTTGCCAGCACAGCCCCTTTCTACATGGGGACACAGTCACACATCTCACAGATAAGCAACCATGACCGAACCGGGACTCCCAGCATACGGGGAAGACGCGCTACGTCTGTGCCAGAAAGCCGGTTGTTATTACCTAATAGATGAGAAGTGATCGTAAATCTATTTGCCTCGTATTAACAATATTTTGCACACTTACAGAAGACTATACTATGAACTTCGCAGATTTTCAAACCCGTCGACTGCTCCATTTAAACTTCTTCCTTAATTCATTTCATTCCGGTAATGGTCAGTGAAGCTATAGTGCAATACTCATTGCCAGGAGGTGATCGTTTAATTTATCTTCGTTTTATTTTTTGTTTGTTGTTGTTCTCGTGTCTTTTTGGAAAGATGGGTGCAGTAGCTTCTGAGGTATGGACCTCTGAGCACCTGAGGGCAGAAGTCTGACTTTTAGCTCACATATACGTCACAGACCCTTTTTAGGGGACGGACTTCATTCATGCATTTCATTCGTTAATTCATACACAGATCGTAATTTAGATCTGGAACAGAGAACGATCACCTCTGGTTCAATACCCCAATTGGTATTACTCTCCATATGGAGGACTTTGCGACCATGAACATATTTAACGAGCGCCAGCCACCAAACACTAGGGGAATCTTCGGTCGGCGAGGTTCGAACTCACAACCTTAGGAAGACGTGTCCAACGCTCTAGCTACCAGCTATCCCGGCCTTATTTTTTATTTGAGCAACTTAATAAAAACTAACATACATAGATTCGAGCATAAAATTTTTTACATTAGATGTAGAAAAACGTAAACATCTGATGACTTACAAGTTCATTTGTACCCAGTCTCAGCCCGCAAATCTAAATCGCACATTTTGACATCTATCTTAAAGATGAATGCAATGAAAAATGATATACCTCAACATTTTTCGCAAAATATCTTTTGTGTTGTACAGGTCCAATTTTAGCACAGCTTTCTAAACTTTCATAATATTTTGCCATAAATCTGGATTATTAATATTCACTGGATCATACTGATGTTGTTATTTTCTAATTCGATAATATTTCCACAAACATGCCGTTCTTCAGCGACTTTCAGTGTTTTTACATTTCCATTGCAAGATTGTGAACTTTGTGTAGTGGAACTCACTCGAAGCAATTGTTTTGCCAGAATTACTGTGTAGGCACTAAAACAGATCTACTTGTGACTTGAAATTTAGCTTTTCTTCTTTCTTTTTTGCTAATTTTCTTTCAGGACATCCAGAAGGAATTTTCCTTACCCTGGACATAATTAAATTGAACTGTATGAAATATTGTATAGAATGAGTTTTAGAAATATTAAATACTATCTAATTTAATAGATGAGGTAAATGACCGTAAATCTACTTACCTTAGGTTTTTAATACATTGCATATTTGCATAAAACTACAATATATATGTAAAATTCATATATTTCCAAACCCATCAATTTTTCCGGTTAAATTTCTTTATATAATCTTTCCATTCAACGATTATTGTTTAAAATTTTATTTTTGTTCTTCATCTTGTTCGGGCCCCTCAATTTTAAGACCCTGATAAAATTCATGTGTCATTGCAAATATACATATTCATTTATTAATTTATGTTGTATATTATTTACTCTATTTGATAATTATCAAGTTAAATCCGATTTTAATTGATGAAAGTAAGCATTTTTGTTTCTTGAGACAGTTCGTCAATCAGTACATATTATCAACTTGGAATATGGGGAGAAGAATAAAATATATTTAAAATGAAATATAAATGTACAATTAAAAAAAATCTCAATAACCAATACATAGATCAATTTTAAAATAGAGAAATACAACGCTGGTACTTCTCCGTTAACTGGGGGCAAGCGAAAAATTGCCAAATAATGTAGAATTCCGCCAAATTTCTGACAACGATTTTATACCGAAAAATCACCAAATAATGTAGAATTTCGCCAAACTTTTTTGGCGATTTTTTGGATTGCACCCAGTGAACGGAAAAGTTCCGCAACCCTTTTTCTAAAAAGAGACAATTCTTACAAAAGCAAAAAAAAAAAAAAAAAAACCCTGTTTATTAAGATAGCGAAGAAAAAAAGTATTTTGGAAAAAAAATGGTATTACTACAATGTCACATTCTGTTGAACAACATGCGAATGTCTCATCGAGTTCCAGAATAAAAAAGAATACAGAATATTTTTTTCTACTTGTTCATTATTGTTATTGCACGAATATACAAATGTGGGTCAATATCGTCTGCTCGTAGCAATTATAAGAAGCGAAAGCGTTGCGTACATCGTCATTAGCGCCGTTATGGAGGAAATAACCTCGTCCATGTAGAAACGATAAATTAAATAAGAAACTTGTGATTAGACGAAATCGACATGGAAGACTTAAATCTATCAACTAAAAGAAATTGTAGTATAAGGGCCTTGGAAAATAAAAATCATAAAAATATAATAGAATAAATGAAGAAAAAAAATCTCTATGATTATAAAACATAAAAATCGAATAATCTTGTTTGAAAGTAAACAAAATAAATCAAAGTCCTTTTCTACTTAGGTCAACAAAGAAAACTTTTATTTTTCTTACTTTTTATTCAATAATTACAATTAATATAAATAATTTATCAAAAAATGAAGGATTCTCACAAGAATTGAACTCGCATTATTGAGCTTCAACTGAAAAATACGGAAATTCTCGCATTTTACCGATTGAGCTACTGTTCTGTAGATTTCAATTTTTCTTACAAACTGCTAAAACTCTGTTTAAAGTGTTAAAAATTAATTTAAAAAAAACTGTATTAACATTGAATGTCATCCACTAAAAGTTTAAAAAATGTATTCGAACATGGATGGATGAGTAGAAATGTATTTTATTCGTAGGAATCGAAAAAAAAAGACTCTTTTTTTCAATATCTTATACAGAAGAATGAATAATTCCAAGCTGTGAACAAAAATAATTTATCTTATATTGGCATATAGCCGAATATTCTTCAGTATCCTCCATAAAAAGATCATTCCTCTATCTTTATTTTATTTTTAAAAAAGTTACTTTAAATTATTTAGCAACAACAAAATGTGTGATTTCAATTCATATCATGGCATGTTTTGTATGAGGACAATAATTGAAACAATGAAAAATGCTGCTGTAAAATATAATCATAATAATTTTTGAAAAAAAAAATCATAAATATAGGGTTCATAATATTGGCAAACGCAAATATTGAATTGCTTCGAAAATCTCATTTAATGTATTTAAGTGCTGTAAAAATGGTCTTCAAAGAAAAGAATACCCTCTAAAATTATTCTAAAACACTCCAAAATTACGTGTACTTTAAAATGTACTTAAGTACGTGTACTTAAAAAATGTAACTAACATTTTGAACAGTATTTTTTAAAGGTTTTTATTGTTTAAGAAATAGGTTCGTGCTAAATTTGGCATCTCTAATTCATTAGAGAGACTATCAGTGTTGTAGAATATTTAAACGATTTTTATCGTAAACATTTCGCATCACAATTTATACATAGTATATAGCCTATAAACATTATCATATTAAAATCTTTTAAAGTATTCGAACATCTTGCCAGCTTTTTCAATGTTCCTACTCATTTTCTCAAATACATTGAAATTTTTTTAACGTAATCATCAAAATATTCGAATTTCATAACATTTACGAATTTTTCTAAGATTTAAACTTCTCTGAATGAAATAAATCATTTTTACGTTCTCGTATGCGAAGTATAGGGAAAGTATTGAAATCATTGAAAAATTCGAATTCGAGATTTATATTAGCATGAAAAAAAATTCAGTATTTACTTAAATATAATATATTTTTTCCCTCCAATGGTATGGCTCCGATTTTGATAATTTTTTTTGTACTTTTTTATTCTCATTATACTTTTTATCTCAATTGTCTTTTTCACATCCAAATGGAAAGAAAGATAATTCCAAAATTATAGTTTCCGTTTCCGTTTTTTTACAGACCAAGAAAGTCTAAAAGTTTAAAATCATCGGAAGCTTGATATTTAATAATAAGAATATTAAAGCAATGTTTTTATATGAGTAATTATATAAGTTTGAAAAACTCAATTTTGTTTCTTCTAAAAATGGAATTAGAGGAAGATTATTTTAAATTTTCTAGCTGTATCAAATTATTTAGCATTTGTATCCTTCACAGTTATAAATTATAAATAGAAGGGAGAAGAAAGCAGAAACGAAAGGAAAATAATTTAACGTAAATCTTTTTGTTTGGAGATTTTATAATATTTCAGAATTACAAGGAAATAATTAATTCATTTTTTGGAATATTATTATAATCTAACCAAATCCACAAATCACTGTTTCTGACTTAGCAAATATGAACAAAATTTAAAATCATAATAAAAAATTGTGAAAACAAAGTGAACAAAAAAAAACATTATTCATGTTGCACATACTAACAATAATATGGCCAAATAAACAACAGACGATAAAAAAATACACTGTTAAAAAAGAGAAATAATGAAATTAGAAAGTTTTACGGCACAAACGATATAATTATTTAAATTCTGTAAAAATAATTTTCGTGATTCTAAATTATTTATTAATTTGGTTTTTAGCCTAGTCAGTAAAAAAAACTTATTGGTTTTGCTTTATCTGATACTGATCAGCACACAAAATCTTTGATCTGAATTAGGAAAATACTTAATTAAAAATCAATGGAAAAGAACGATATTTTGATTGTTCTTGTTTTAAATTAGGAACATATTTGAATAATATTGCGAAGAAATGTGAAAATTAAAATGGAATAGAAATACTGGATACAGGAATTTTAATTCAGGGTATGAAAATTTTTCGAAAAAGGGATTATTTTTACATTTTTTTTTCAAAATTCTGAAAATTATGTCAAAGATTCAAAACAAATACCTTTAGGAGCGATAATTATTTTACTCTCAGAAATGTAGTATAAAGATTTTTTTGCAATTATTACAATTGATACTTCGGGAAAATGTGCTATAAATCATCCAAAACAATTCAAAATATTAAGTAAACAATTTTCTACAGGAAAATTATAAAATTATTGAGTTACCATTACAATTTTCTATTGCCAAATTTCATGGTGTAAGTGTATACACAAGCATGCAAGCACAACCTCACGTTAACGTCCACTTTTTTAGTTTTTAATTTCGAAAAGAATAATTCTATATTAATGAACTTAAGTTTCCGAAGAACTCTTTATGTAGTTTTGAAATTTTATGAAAAAGATTTCCCTTTCATTTGGTGTGTAATCACTGAAGTTTGTTCAAGATTGTACCAAGGCCTCTTAAAAACAGGCTCCGTATGAAATATCTAAGTAAAAAATCTTTATAAATACAGACTGTATCACAATGTTGACATTACAGCAGTGGCGTAGCATGGGCATGAAGCGCCCAGGGAATAATATAATTTTCCCGCTCTCAATCGTTATCAATGGTTTAGTAAATATAAACAGAGTCATAGGCTTGCTATATTATTTTGTTACTACTTTGAGACTTTTAATTAAATAAAGCATAAATGTATTAATTTTCCCCCCGATGTTTTACTTTTAAAGTTTTACTTTTTAGTTTTTGTGTATTAATAAAAGCTCATTTTCTATATTTTAGATCTTTGTTATTTTGACTTTTTTAACTTTAATGCTTCTCATTATTTATTTTTATACATATTATGATCAATATTAATCATTCATTTCATAGTTTTATTACCAAATAGCGCATTCTATATAGAATTACAATTTAAGTTAATTGAATAGGTATTATATAAATTCTGAAAATATCGCTTACTATTCTATCGTTGGAAATACACATTTGCAGAAAGTTTCGAACTTTAGCAGATTAATAGTCGATTGAAAAATGTGTGCGAACTTTCATATATAACATCTTGAAACAATCAAGCTAAATAAGAGAATATAAAAATCATAATCCTGGTAACCATTGTTCGAGTAGTCAAAAATGTTTAAACACGATATGTGTTCTTAATATTTTATCCTGATCCAAGAATCAAATGTAGAATTATTTTCATTAAAAAAATAAAAGAAAAAAGGAGTTCTATTGCAAACGATTTTACTTTTCTTTCTGCTGAATTCTGTTTCTTTTAGTACATAGTTTGATTATTCTCTCTTATCACACTTTTAAATAAGAATTCTTTTTTTTCATAATATTGAGACTTTGTAAACTTAATAATGTAAACTTTGTAAATCCCTTTAAAAACATAATTTTATAATTATATTTATTTAATCCAAAATACTTAAAGAAATCAAAGTTTTAAGTTTTTAAATGCATGCTGTGTCTATTACAGGAATGACAAACACATTTAACGTAATAAATATACATCAATGCAATGTCAATGTCTCAAACAGAAAAATATAATAAAAAACCCAATTAATTACTCAAACAGCTAAATTTATTAAATTTTACTTTAATGAATAATTAATTTATTCAATTATGCATTGTAATAATTCTTATCTAAAGTATATAATTTTTAAAATAAATTTTAACTAATTTAATATTTAATTCCAAAAATAATTTAATCACTACTATAATTATGATTTGAAGTAAACTTTTATATCTAAGAAATTTTAATTACACAATGAAATTAAATTTTATTTAAAATTAATTTAATTACGCTTTATTTAAATGCTTTATACAAAATTATTTTACAAAATTTCTTCCATTTAATTATGTAAACATTTAAATGACATAACGAACGAACGAAACGTAACGAAAATCAATCAAAAATTGATTATTTATTAAATTAAATGGCTTAATAATTAATTTTATTTTAAGTAGTATATGAAATTTAATTACTTAAATCATAATTTTATATTTTAAATAGTGAATTACTTTAAAAATTTTAACTCTGTGAGATCTCTATGTTCGAAGCGTTTTGTATTTAAAATTCTCTTACAAAATGCAATACAGATTGTGACACAATGGAGAATTTCACAAAATAATAAGCGGAGAATACTATTCGGAATATGACAATGAGGAAAGCAAGGTTTAACAGGTGCTCAGTGAATTTCCTTTTTATTCCAATGTTCATACTTCAGCAGAAGAAAAATTAATTCAAACTGTTTACTCATGGTGTTCTGTAATTGTACAACAAAACAGCTGCAAATGCACAATCTGTTTCGAAGTTATTCATTTCACAGTGACAGACAGGAAATTTACATTAGAGGGTGAACTAACGTGGTGGAGAATTGTGCTAAGGTAAATAGTTTTAATTATTATTTTAATAAAAACTGTTTTTAAAAATGCCTTAAGTATCGTACTCAAGTGTAGAATATTTTATCATGTGATAACATGATGTTGTTTTGGTTATAGGGTTTTGTGATGTATCCAAAAAACAAATGCAAGAAATATTCGTTTTATCATTGATAGATAGCGGGTCACTTGACCCACGACATTTGAGGTTTGCTTTGCCAGTATTGTTTGAGATATTTAATTAAATTTATTATCAATTGCTTTTGGTTTGTCGTTTCTATGAAATGACCTCATCCTCCAGTTTGTTTACGATTTCTTACTTTTTAAATAATTGTTATCGTTCTTAGAAAATTATCGTTTGGTTTTCTTCATTCAAATTATTTTTATTTTACTAACTGATTGTTAAGTTAAAAAATTTCAAGTAAATAACTGAAGATTACTCATGCAATAAAATAAGAGAGAAATCTTTTGTAAAATTCCGATTTTACGAAAATGAAAGATGATAAACAAAAGTATATAATGAATCTCACGCTTTAGAACGTGATAAACAAAATTTAATTTAAAACTGTTTATTCCTTATTCCGTACATGAAAACTATTGCATTTTAAAAAAATACTAAATTCAAAGATCTCAAGGATGTTTTTCTGTTTCCAAAACTGGCAAAAGACCAAATGCGTCATTCAATTATGAAACAATTACTCGTAGATTCATATTTTTAAGTTATCACTGATTCGTTCATCATTCAATCATTAATGATACAGATTTCATGTAATAAACCTAATTTCATTCTTAATTTTAGAATACGTAAAATGTAATGTTAAAATAAAAAGAGAACTATGGAAAAATAATTAAAAAAAGATAAGTGTTTTGATGGTTAAAATGATATAACTGATGGTAAAGAGAGTATAAAGTTTTTTTTTTATTATTTTACTTCCTTACAAGTTTGAATTCCTACTTCAAAATTGAAATTAATGTCAATTCGAATTTTTCTAATAGATTTATAATTTAAAAGTGTTTAATTTTATAAATTTCAATACTTTTTATTATTTTTAGAATTATTAAATGGGTACTTACATTTGAAAACTAACAACATTCAGATTCGTTTATATTGTGCTACTTATCATCAATGCGATTCTTGTTTTTATTAGATTTAATATTCAGTTATTTTTAATATTTTATTTATTCATGAATTATTATTAATATTATTTTTGATACCTATTTTCCCGTTATCTAAACATTAAAAAACTTTTCTTCATTTCTTTTTTAAATGTCCTGTAACTTATAAAATGTAACAGATAAATCTTAAGTAGATAAAACAAATGATTTATTGCATGGAACAAAACCTCAAAATTGTTCATTGATATTGACTGCTTTGGGGGTTAAATTTAAAACTTTTCTTCTTAAAAGTCCGATTTATATATTTTTGAAAAATAAATCATAAAAACAACGATTTCTTAAAGTATTTTTTTATCATTCTTTCTTATTTTTATTCTGTTTTTTTCTTTGAGAACAAAAAACGAGTTCATAAATTAGATAAAAAGAATTCTAAATGACCAAACGATATGTTTAAAAACAGATGTCTTTAAATACGTATAATTTACTCGCAGTGGTTTTATTTCCAAACGCGTTTCAAATATATCGTTTGCAGATGAACAGAATAAATATTTAATAAGAAACCGTTTCGCTTCAGGTGACTCTTGTTGCCATTTTCCTCTGCAAGGCCAGGTAATAATCAATAATTCTATCAATGGGAAGCTTGTTATTTTTGTTTCGGTACATGTAAGTTGATTTAAATTATAAATGATTCGAAAACTGTGGTCTATTTGTGGTTTTATAGTTTGAGAAAAGGCTGACACTAAGACTTATTAAAATAAAATTTTAACGTTAAACATTAATAGAAAATAATTTAGTGAGTTTTATAATTTTCATTTTTTAAACTTGCTTATTTGAAAATAAGATCAAAATCCAGACTAAAAAAGATAAATTGATTTTTATTTTTAAAAACTTGTAATTGTAATTTGTTTTTATAACAAAAAACTATTTTTTTATCAGTTCAGTTGTATAAAAATTATAAATGTGACACAAATTTTAAAATAATAGTTTTTAGAATGAAGTTAAATATTTTTTGTTCACTTTGTTTTGTAACTTTTGTTTTCTTTTTTTGCTTTAGAACTTAAAAAAGTATTTTGATTTAAAAATTGGATTTTTCTCTTATTATTAAAAAATATGCTCAACACTTTTGCAGTTAAATTTAATTGAAACTACGGTTTTTGTTAGAAAGAAAGTTCGTTTCTTATTTTTTATTTTCTCGTATGTGGAATACACACATAAAAAATTGTCAAAGCTTTACATCTCAGATTTTTAAGAGCAGGCATTATTTTTCAGACTTTTTTTATACATTTGAACACACACTTTGACTTAGATTGATGAAATTTAAAAGATGGTATTTATAAAAATTTGAGACTTTACATTACATTTTTAACGAAATCTACTCGATGACTGTCTGTGTATTCAGTTAGAATTGAACACTAATACTACGAAATATGAAGATTTATAAATATTTTTTTTAAGTTTTCAGAGTAAGCATTTAAAGCGAATATCCGTGTCAAGTATTGAACGAAAATCATTATGTATGTATGTCTGTATGTATATTGAAATTCAAGAAAACCCGATAACTACAAAATACAAAGAAATAATAGATTGATAAATAAAATTGAGAATACAGTTTAACCTGTTCTAAAGATACAGTTACACAGTTCTAAAGTGCAAATTCGTAGGAAATTTTGAACACAATTTATAAACGTGTTGGTCTTTTTTGCTATCATTTCCATATAAACATGATAGTTCAAAATTGCAAAGACATAGGGAAATAAAATTTGGTGTTTGATTTTGGTACAGCAAATAGTAATTGTATGTGAAATTTTGATTTCAATTAATAGATTACAAGAAATAAAAAAAAATTTAAAGCCAATTCTTACTTAGATTAACAAAGAAAAATTTCATTTTAGTTACTTTTTATTAAGTAATTACAATGAATATAAATAAATGATTAAAAAAATGATACCTGGCCAAAACAAAATCAAGTGCGCATTCGATGAAAATAAATCAGAACAAACTCAATAGGCGTTGATATTTTCAACGCCAATAGAAGCAACGTAAATGCTTGGATTTTCTATGCCAGTTGTGGTAACGCAATATAGATTAGAAATTTCAATTTTTTTTTTATTCTGCATTATTTTAGTTCGAAAGTACTTCAAAAAGAATCTGAAAAAATCGATTAATTAAACATTTTAATTTTAAATGCGTCATACATTAAGAAAATAAACAGAATAGTATGAAATAATCGACCGAAAACATGTTCAACCTAACATCATTAGAGAGAGGAAAAACAAACTGAATTCCTTACTATTTGGAGATGGGGAAATGAAAAATTTTCACTATAAATTAAAATTTTAATTAATTAATAAAAAATTAACGAATCAATATTTGAAAAGACTAATAAAGTCAAATATCACCCACTACAAGTTTTAAAAAATTTACTTGAACTTAATTGGATGAATAAAAAATATTTTATTAACAATCGAAAATATGAACAAGATATATAAATATGCATAGGGAGAGCGTTAACTATTAGCAGGAATTGAAAAGGAACTTAATAGTTATTTCATAGTTATTATCTCCAGAAATATTCTGAAAAGAACTTCCTTTTTTCTTTAACGCGTATATTTTGCACACACACTCGCTTAAAAAATAGGCCTAGAGATTGATTTACAAGCTCAGCAGGATGACAATACACCCATAAATTTTTCATAAACATGCCAGATAAACAGCTAATATTTTCACTACTCGCAGAAGTTTTAGATCGGCCGAAGTTTTAAACAATCTGCATCTTGTTTAGGAATGCACCAATGTGTATATTTTCTTACCCGCAATTATCCTATATTTTGTGATGAAACACAATGGGAATTCATAATATTCTGAAGTCGGTTTATTCTGGAATACTAAGCTGATGCAACAGTCAAATAAAAGCGAGACACTCGTTTTAAAATGAATAATATATTTTAATACGTTCTGTGCCACGTGCATCATTTTTACAACGCGTACATGAGAAATGGTTTTGCAGAGGTTGAAAATGCAGATTAGGAATTCCGAAGGCAATATGTCCGATTTTTATGGTTTTAAAGATAAAAAGTGACTAACATGGCAAACGATATTAAAAATATTTTTAATGTGTATAAACTTATCTGAAAATAAAAAAATTCTGAATGAAAAATGACGAAAATGGAAAAGAATTTTACAACATTTTTGACATCTGTTCCATTAATACAAAATAAAAAAGTAATTTCATTGTTATTTCATAGCTATTATCTCCAAAATTATTCTAAAAGAACTTTATTTTACTATCTTTAATGTGCATATGAAAAATGGCTAATATGACAAACGATAATTTAAAATTTTTATAATGAGTATTAAAAACAAAACAATTAATATAAAAAATGTATTCAATTCCTACTTAGGTGAACAAGGAAATTTTTTTATTTTAATTACCTTTAGTAAATAACTACAATTAATATAAATAATTTATCAAAAAAATGTGTCTTACTAAAAGAAATTCAAGTCCGTATACGTTGAAAATAAATCAGAACGCATGGCGCATGCGTGAATTTTAAACTTTAATTGGGTAATTTTCTTCGCTTGTTGGGGTAACTCAATACAGATGAGAAATTTCTATTTTCCTTTATTCTGTTTTATTTTAATTCAAAATTACTTTAAAATGAATCCGAAAAATCGATTAACTAACAGAGCTTGCATGGTTTTAAATGCATCAAACACTAAGAAAATAAACAGAATCGTTTGAAACAATCTGTGGAAAAGATGTTAAACCTAACCCCATTAGCGTGGGAAAAAACAAACTAAAGGATTACTCATTTGGCGATGGGGAAATGAAGTTTTTTGGAGGGGAAGTTAGTTTTTAATTAATTATAACAAATTAATGAATTAATATTTAAGAAAACTGTGTTAGCATCAAATGGTCATCCACTACAAGTTAAATAAAAATTACTTGAACTTGAGTGGATGAATAAAAAGTGTTTTATTAAACGATTGAAAATTTAAACAAAATATTTTACTACATAATTAACCAAAATAATTAATAAAGTATATAATTAATAAATATATCAACAAAAAAATAAGTTCATAATTTAACAAAACATAAAATATATCTATATATATATAAGTATTTAGGGAGAGTTAGATTAATAGTACGATTTGAATAATTCGAAATTAGAAAAAATGCAAAAATGAACTAGAATATGGCGATGATTTTTATTTAAAAAAACTGTTTAATTAATACAAAAAAATAACTTTATAGTTATTTTATGATTATTATCGCTAGAATTATTCTAAAAGAACTTTATTTTGATTAGAGAATTCCGCGGGATTTTTTTGTCATGCCGATATCAAAATTACAATCAAAATATTTTTCAGAAAAATCAATTTCATTTTATTATACTGAAATCGAACTTTAATTCAGAAATCTTTGCTATATATTGCTTTGCTATGTAAAGAGTTCTGAATTATTTTGCAAATCATAATCATTCAAACGAATGCTATCAGCTTTCTTCAGGATAACGGGCATATATAATTTATCAGATTTCTAAACGCAGATTGATATCAAAACGAGATATCTGTTATCTGCCATGATAATGAAATTTGTATGGTTAATCAATTTATCTTTTCATTCTCATTTTTAATGTGAACTTTTCACCACATTTTTTATCAGAGATAATGAACTTGATTTTGTTTTAGCCAGGTATAATTTTTTGATAAATTATTTATATTAATTGTAATTATTTAATAAGAAATAACTGAAATAAAAAATTTCTTTGTTGATCCAAGAAGAAATTGACTTAATTTTTTTTTTGTATTACTTGTTCAACTTAAATCCTTTAATTTTTTTAATCTAGAATATAATTTCTTCTGAACGAATTGAATTCTGAAATGTTTAGTTAAAATTTGTAATTAAAAGCTAATTTGTTTATAACTCATTTTAATGCAATTAAAAAATCAGTCTCAAAATGAATGTCATGAATATATTTTAAATAAATCTTCATGCTTTTAAGAGTACTATTAAAATGAATCTTTGATTGAATTCTAATTTCTCAAAAACTAATATCTTGAAAAAAAAATCTTTAGTACAGTTTAATCTTCTAATGTATCAATTTTTTTAAATAAATGTTATTGTTTTAAATTTTAAACTCAAATTTATGACTTCTAAGGGTAAAATAAACTTTACGTATGTAAAAAGAATTTTTTAAAAATATATTAACTTTTTACACTTATAATAACTTAAAAAATAGAGGTGTTAGAAATCCCTAAATTCAAAATTAATTCATACGAACATATTACTAAGATCTATGATAGAAAAAAAAATACTTTTTACAATATTTAACTTTTTATTTTTACCTTATTTAACAGTCAAGGCTCATTTACAGAGAATTAAAAAAAATATTTTTTTTTCGTCACAAATATAATATTCTCTTGTAACTAGCCTCCTTTTTTTATTTAATAAAACAAAACCCGAGACAAATTCTTTTTTTCCCCCTTTCTATTCTTTCGGTGTTTATTTTATGCCTTGTCCTTCGGTCGAAGAGTCGCGTTCGTTTTCGATTTAGGGTATTACGAAAAGCCGCTCGGATGTATCAGTCTCGACGCTGCAATTTGTACAGTTGCCAGATCAGCAAGATCCCCCCTCCCCCTCCTACTCTTCTTCCACAGCTCCACGGCGTGCAGTTACACATGCTGCCTCAGCGAAAAACGGTGCCAAAAATTTTTCTTCCAAACTTGATAACACGTTCGTTTTCGTTTATCTCCGTCAGCTGATAGAAAAGATGAAAAATACACGACGTCACTGAATGAGAGAAAGCCTCCTCGTGCATTTAAATGCAAGTTCTTCTCATTTTTTAAATGATTCTTTGGAGTTCTTTGATTGTTCTCTTGTGCTGGCGAAACGAGTAGTTTACAGTGATTAGAAATCTGCGTGCTAAAAGGTCAGCTTGACTTTGCACGATCACTTGTCGTGTTTATTTTTCGTGATTAACGATCAGCGATCCGAAGGTTATAGATAAATGTTAGTAGTGGACATTTTGTTTCTACGGGCAGAACATCGCGGAACTTACTACTAGAAAGATTACTTTGTTCCGTGTGATGTTCTGAAAAAATTCTAAATAAAAATAAACTTGTATTTAATTAGAATAATTTTTTTGCTAGAACTATCGTTAAAAATTTGTTAAAAGTTTAAAAGAATGTTGCATGTTCTTATAGTGATTTCATCATAAAAATCGTGAAAACAACGAGCTTAAAGAAATTATATTAATTTTGTTCTACAACAAACTTTATTTTTATAACTGAAGAATCTGCGCACTTATTTATTTTTAGTGATTGTTTTTGTTGATCGTTTTCTTTGAAATTTTTCAGCACTCTGTAAACTCTTGTTTGCTGATTGTTTACCGAAATCATTGTGACATACTAGATTAAAGATGCCTCGACAAAACGCAGGTAGGAGTATGAGTCTGACCAGCCAGGAAAGTTATTCTGCTGTCATCATCGCCGATATGGTGGCTGAAATTCCAAATCCACCTGAACAGCCAGACATAGAACAAGGCAAAGAGAATGTCGCCAAATTGGAAAATGCCACCAATTCTGCCAGAAAGGACGAGGTCAATCTCGGATACGACGACCAGAATGAGTTAACACCTCCGGCTGTGGTCATTGTGGACACTATGGATATAAACGTGAATTCGAATAGAGCCAATGGGACTGATATCTCCAAAGGTGTTATTTTGAATGCACAGTTTGGACCATTGGACAAAAAAGCTGATAATTTTATTACTGAAAAATCAATTGAAATGAATAATACACAACCGGTACAAGCTAGTGATGCTAAAAAAGAACCAAAACCTGAAGTTCCAACTGATTTTAAGCATATGTCAGGACCACGAAAAGTGGCCTTCGTGTTTTCTTTTTTACCGTCCATTATGTTTGTCCTTTGTTTTGCTGTCATCCTTCCATGTGAAAAGAAGTTACCTTGCATTCAGGAGATGTGGACACTAACACTTAACGATACAGGTAAGTCTATTTTAACAGTCGATACCAAGATTTTATTATGATATAAATGAACATTGTTTTTCTTGTAATTAGCAATAGATTTAATATTTAAATGATATGTTCTATAATCGCTTATTCTTATCGTCATAATTTTTTTTATCATTGACAATATTTTTTATGGTAAAAAATGGTCGCTTATGTTCCAATTCATGTTTATGAACAAAAATTTAACTACGAGTTTTAATTATGTTTATAAACAATAAAAAGCTTTATATAATTGTCATTTAAACGTATCTTTGTTTATAAATTGCGGAAGTTCTATTTTCTATTTTTCTGTACAGTTTTGAATTTTAATCAAATTTTTAGGCAGAAATTGTGAATTTTCTGATTAGATCTATCACTCTTCAGGTGAAAAAATATCTGAGTACATGAATCTGCTGAGTATTGCTTTTTTAGTACCATTTTTAACGATTTCTTGCTTGCGCCACTTTTATTAGTTCAATATTTAATCATTCGGACATTAAGTTCGTAAAAGAAATAAAAATCTTATTTGCTATCTTTCTCTATATCAATACGGAAACCGTAGCTTTGAAGTCTCGTGCTGGATGTTTTATGAGGTAGAAGAATATGTAGCAAATTTATAAATATTCGGGCACACAATTGTTGTAGTTATTCGCACCAATGGCGATAGCTATTATTATATGTACTTTTTAATTATTATTATTAAGAATAAAGAATTATATAAAGAATTTTTTTTAAATTAATAATAATAAATCATTAAATAAAGAATGATTTTTTAAAAATTAATACAAATAAATAAGTAAATAAAAAACGATTTAAAAAAATAATCATAACAAAAAATTGAAATGATTATGAATGAAAGATTTTGAAAGATTGAAATGAATATTGAATTAAAGATTTTTTAAAAATAAATAATAATAAAGATTTAAATGAGGAAAGATTTTTTAAAAAAATAATCGTAATAAAGAATGAAATAATGTATAAAATAATTATTAATATTAAAGAACCAAATAAAGACTGATTTTAAAAAAAATAATTAATAACATTAAAGAGTTATAGAATGATTTTTAAGTAATAAATAATAAAAAATCAATTATTTAAAAATAATTTATAATGATAAAAATAATACTAATGATAATTAACAGATAATTTGAATAATGTATGAATAACAATAAAGAATACGGTACAAGGACCAAACTTTTTTTTGTTATGTTTACTATTGTTTGACCCAAATTGGGAGAAATTGATGAAAAATCTGTACCGCATTCTTTAGTTTTACTAATTGGCGTGCATTTTAATAATCGTATTCTAAATGAATTGTTGAACGGAAATATTTTAATAAATTGTGAGCTCTTATACAAATTTTATTCAACTCAATGCTGAAGATAAGTACATGAAAATCAAAAAATATTTACACATAGAATCTAGAGCCATAGAATCTAGCAAAGCCATATTTATAGTAGTTTTTCTATAAATATGGCTTTAAAAAAATTATTGACTACAATATCACAAAACTTGGAAATCTAGTGATCGCAACTCTTACTCAATGTGATTAATTTTACATTGAAGTTGTAACTTTCTATATATATATCTTAGAGCCGACTTCCATAAGAAATGTACTTAAGCTTTTTGATTAATATTTAATCAATATGATTTAAATATCAGGTTCCTTTTCTTTTTCCAAATGAAGATAAGATTTTAAATTTTGAGTTTTATTTCATTTTATAATAACCCTACTTTCACCGTTTGAACTGTTTCATATTATTATTTAATTTTTTTAAATAAAATTCCAACTCATTCCTTTAAATTTTATTTGGTAAATTTTCTAAAAACGTAAAAAACATAGGTTAAAAAAAGCATTATTGATTCAAATAAATAATTATTTTCTAAAGCTGTTCTGTGATTTCTTCAGTCAATTGTTTTCTTCAATTTTTACATCTTCTAAAATGACATTTGTTAGTTGATACTGACGCACGTAATATAATTTTTTATTAATATTATTTTATTTGTTATCTTCTAGAACCCTTTTAAAGTATTTACTCTGGTTCTATTTTTTATTTTTCAATATCGTCTGATATTTTTGTTCTTTATTTGCTTTCAGCTCATTATTTTAGGATTTAGTAAATTAGTTGTTTTTCTGTTATTTTATTTTCCTTTTTATTCTCCATATTTGTTTTACAACTATTGCGAGTTAAATTAAGGTTCTTAATGCAAAATTTTAATAATGATTTTTGAAGAAAGATTATACAATGATTGTAATATTTTATAAGATTTAATATTTGAGAATTATTAATAAATTTTACAACATAGAGTTTTGAACCTACAAAGCTTGATTTGCTTTTTCATTTGTGATTTTAATTTTTGTATACAGGGGGATTTTTATATGAAAAAAATGATTAAAATGAAATCTGTTATGCATATTTCAATGTATGATGCCAGAACATCATTTCTTGAACGGCCAAGCACCACGTGCTCGTGCTAGTTGAATTATATTTTTATTCATTTTAATTGTTTCATTGAATGAGTCCCTTTAGTATTGCAAACGATCCAAAAAACTTTGTTCCGCATTTTATTGTTTAAAAAAATTTCGCATTTCCTATTTATTTCATTTTATATAATCACGCGTTCAAAATAAAATTTTTCTAGGTTTTATGTATGGTAGTAATTAACTTATTTTTTTTTAAATAAGAGCTTTTGTAAATGGGATGGCACCAAATCATCAAAAGCTGTTTTTTTGAGGTGCTCTTGCAAATCATAGAATTTTTATCGTTCGCCTACAGATTTTTGTTGACGCCAAAAACCTCATCCCAAAAATAACATCATGTTCTGACATGATAATTAAAGTATGATATTTGAGATGCGTAATTGAAAAATAAATACTAGTTTTATAAACTGATATTTGTATCTATTAAATATCTTAAGCATTAAATTTAAAAAATTGAAGTAATAATTCTTTAGTTAAATGATACCAAATAAGCAGTTCATGTACTATAATCGTTTTGGCGAAACTAGATCCTTTGTAGATATTAGATCCTTTTGACGATATTATATACTTTGGCGATGTTAGATCCTTGGTAACAAAAAAGTAAAACTACTTATTCATAATCCTTCACGCATTTATTAAATATTTAAATCGAGTGAACATTTAGCAAACTGAACAACGCTAGACGGCTTGTAATTGGATATTAGACGATGTAGGCAGTTACTGTTATCACATGACTGTGACGTCATTCATTCTGAACTCAAGAGATAGTAAGATTTTAGTAGTTATCTTAGTTTTAGACTGTAGATTACCTAGATAAGAGGGTTACATTCCATCATGAAGTACAAAACTTATAGAAATGGAGTCCAAAAGAAAAAAAAAACACTTTTTCAGCACATTTTCATTTTTAATAAGTTTGATTATGCTTAAATTACTCTGCTTAAAAAAGATGATGCTTTAGAAAATACAAATTATATTAAAGTTACAACCCCCCCCCCTTGAATCTATCATCTAGTTTATATTAATTTTAAAAGTAAAAAAAAGGTGTCCAACTTAATTCGAATTAGGAATTAAAAGAAATACATCAAAATTATACTAAAATAATATACAAACATTGCCAATTTGCAACTGTAAATTTAGGGACAAAGAAATAGCAACTAAGTAAAAAATGATCACAAACCAAATACAAATCGACAAAATTCAGATACTAAATGCAAAATAAGATTAAAATGTACAAAATGAATTTTAAAAATATTTAATAGATTTCATGGTAAAATTTGGCATATACATATATATAAAATACTAGAAATACAATGAAAAAAATGTAATAAAAGAAGAATTTACCATAGTTGTATTATGTTACCGAATGAAAGTATAAAATGATTCCTAGAACAAAAAAAAAAAAGGCAAAGAACTATCAAGAATCAACCAAATAGCATGGGATTTTACAATTAGTCCCCTGAATTCTGTCATCTAGTTGTAAAAATTTTGCTTAAAATTTCACATTTTCACAACGACACTTTATATTTAAAAAATAAATTTAAAACAATTAAATGGTTAAAAATAATTAATTTCATTTTATTTATATTTAATTAAAAAATAATTGCTTTATTTTTTTATAAAATTAAATCGTTTCGTGGTGGCTATTTTTCTCTTTTTATTCTTATTTTTTTTCTTATCATTTCTTTTATATTTTTTTCATTTCAGATTAATAAAAATAAGCTTAAGATCTACACACAAAAATATAATTGGCGGTATCACCTATGATATTATACAGGCATAATAGAGTATAAAAACTATTTAAAAAATGCCGTGCAAGCAAACTGCAAATAAACCGTATCCTGTGATAGTACAATCTAAATATTTATTTAGATCAATAACTTTTAATCAGGAGTCGGAACGGAGTCTTTGACTCTTTTATCAGTTTCAGATCTTCTTTCTCATAATTAAGGCTTCATTTATTTGATCGTTTATTTTTATATTTTTCTTAAGAAGAAAAAGAAGCAAGAATATTAAATTAATAATTGTAGATTTTTTTGTTGCTAATTTTGCGAAATGATCCGCTATTTCATATCTTGGTTTACATCTATATACCCATGATAAATTGTTTAAAATCTGGTAGAAAAAAAGTTTATTTTATTTTCAAAATGAACTTATAATTAAATTTTATTCTTCTGAAAAGTTTTAGCTATGAAACCATTCTCCAAAAGAAAACGAATTGCAGACGATATTATACGCTTTCAATTTGAAACATTAAAATGAATATAAAATATTATATTTCCAAGTATTTTACATCCAATTAACGATTTAAAATTTTTAAAAATTAACAATTAAAAAAAGAAAAATGTTTTTAAAACAACGGAACAAAGTTTAAATGCAAGACAAAAAAATTCGACTAAAAAGAAAACATATACCTCTGCACCAGGATACGTTTCATTGCGTAATATAAATCTAATTAAAAGATATTCTCTCTCAGAATTATTTCATGTAGTTGTGAGCTTATAGAACGTTAAAATTTTAATACCTGTAATTTTTTCGGTATAATAACGATTAAGAATATTTTCATAAAGTTTATTTTCAAATAATCTGATAAATTGATGTACGCGTCTAATGCGCTGAAAGACATGCAAGATAAGTTGATGCCAATTACTTTTAGAAGGAAAAAAACCTTATCTCTACCAAATGCTTTTCATTCCATTACATTTAAAAAATAACTTACTTGAAGTATATTTTTTCATGCATTATCTTGAATATTTTTGTCTTCACAAATATTAAAATCAACTTTTGGAATAAGTTAAATTTCAGCTGTAGCAAATGGCAACATCCATGAACTTTACTGTCGTTAAATTATCGTTTGCGCTTTCAAACAAAAATAAAATTTAGAAATAACAAATTTTTAAATCACATTAAATCTTTCTAATAATTTTTTTATGTGTTTTTATAGTGTCTGTTTTTGCATTTAAATATTTATCATTTCATGCGATCGTATATTTGCTTGATAAATTTAACTTTGCTTGTATTAACATCGGTTTTTTTATCCGTCAGTTTAACTTTATATGTAATGGGTTCTACTGATCTAATGTGTAAAGTCAGAACATGAATAATTCCATTTGTGTTAAAGTGATTTGTTGCTCTAAGATTTTTTAAATTCATGATATGTAATAGTATTTTTACTTTCTCACATACATAATATAGAAAAGGTATAGTAATCGTAAAAAATTAAGAGATTTTGCCGAATTTCTACATTTTAGACTTCTCTGAATTAGAAAAATATATTTTTAGAAAATATAAGTCTGTCTATGACAAATATAACTCAGAAACGCTTTGAGCTATTCTGTTAAAATTTAATATACGTTCTTTATACCTAATTTGAAGTTTTCCGTAAAATTTTTAGTAAAATCTGTTCTAAGGGAAACCGCTTGTTCGGCTGTTCGAATATACAAGTTAACATGTTACTTTCAAAATTAAGGGAGCTGGTGAGATAAAATTCGGTACGTAGATTTAATATCTATAATGTAGACATCTATTAAATTTTGCGTCAAATCCGCCAAGAGGTTGACTGTCTGTCGGTCTGTACTCTCAAATAGGCGTATACGCGATCATTCGAAAACTTAATGACTTAGATGTATCAAATTTGATATGGGATTTTTTTTACTGTAAATACAGTTTTGTGTCAAATTTTTGTTTTAGTCTGTAGTGAAAAACATGTCTAAAAACAAATTCGATGTTTAGATGCTATTAATGTATACCTGGGGTTAATCGCCAAATAACTAGCCAAAAACACCAAAAATTCATCAAAAAGTTAACATTTCGTAATTTTTGTGTGCCGTTCATGTAAGGCGTTCTTTGTCATGATAAGTTTACTATGGAGTGTGCGGAAAAATTTTGGGGAGATCACCCTTATATCAGTTCTATGGTTTCAATAGTGCTTTATTAATAAAATTGGAATCATGCATCCATGGAAATAGAAGATTCGTATGTAAGTTGTTAATGATATACATTTTTGGAATGATTTTTTTGCTTAAATTTATAAATATATTTCAAGAAAAAAATTTCTTGTGAATACTAAATATGCTCACTAATGTTGTGAACTTTCTTAGCAAATTTTATGAAATTTGAAGATTCTCTTTTTATTTACTATTTGCCATTATTTGGGCCACAATATCTCTGTGAAATATCAGACACTTTGAAAACTGTTTTGTAATTCGATGACATATCTGCGCTGTTTTATTGGAATTTTATAGCATGGTCTAATCTATTGTCTATGCTGTAATGAAACTTTTATTTACTCTCTACAGAAGTTATTTTCTTTAAAAGCAAATATTATATGTCTTGTTTACACGGAAAGCTACAGGTATTTTCACTTGATTTCTGAAATTTTAAATGGAATTCAACCACATTCAATTTTTAAAAATACAGTTTTTAAATTCTATATTATTATTATTATATTCAGTTTTTTTCTTTTTATCAAAGATTTGCGAAAAATATATCACAAGATAATTTGGATACTTATGTGTAATAGTTAAAACCTATATTTATTGAAATTAATTTATACTTTTCGATTGATATTCTTTAAAAATTGTATGAAATTTCTCGAAAACTCTACTAAAACATCTAGATAAAATCACAGTTTTAGTATATCGTTTTCAAAGAGTTTCTAAAATATCCTATTAATCTTATTTTTAGAATGTCTAAAGTGCTATTTAAATAAAATCAGATAACGATTCTCTATAAGTGTAATTTTCTTTCCGAATCGAAACATTTAATGAAGAGTAATATTAATTTTAAAGAAACGTTCATGCATTTAATTATATTTAATTTTATGTGGATTAATTTATTAACGAAAAATTTTAATTTAATTCCCATTTTTACTTTCTCGTACATTTAGTATAGAGAAAATATAGTAGTGGTCAAAAATTCGAATTTGAGATTTTAACCTCCCTGAGTTCGAAAAATACATTTTGGAAAATGTCCTTCTGTCTGTGACATTGCTCAAAACCCTCAATACAGACTTCAAATTTGTAAATTTCTTTCAAATTTTGAGCAAATTTTTTTTTTGAGGAAGCATGTATGTCCTGCTATTCTCATATAAGCACGGTAATTACAAAACAAAAGGAGCTAGATAATGGGTGAAATTTGGTTTTGTTTAATATCTTTAGTATAGACGCCCACTAAAAGTTGAGCTAAAGTTGATAAAGGGTTTTGACCCTCTATTCTAATTCTAAGGGTTGTTTTGTACTTCCAGAAGTATGCAAACGCGATAAGTCACAAACGCAATGATTTAAATACGTTAAATTTGGAGCGTGATTTTGTAAGTGCAGTTTTATGTCAAATCAATTTCAGTTTAAGAAGAACATGTCTGAAAACAAAATTCTATTTTTAAATACTTTTAATCGCATGCAGGTATTAATCGCCAAGAATCACACTATATATTCGATAAAAATGTAAAATTCACACCAAATGTGAATATGTGGTAACTATTGTACGCCAATGCCAAGCAAGGCTTTATTGGGATAATATTTATTAGTGGATATGCGATAAAGTTTTGGAGAGACCATATTCTCTGGTTTCGTTTATTTAATACAATTAATTAATTACAAGTTAAATTCATAAACATCCAAAATATATAAAATAATGCAGATTGTTCTTGTATTAATAAAAAATAATTCTTGCAATCCTGTAAAATTAAATAAAATATAATTATATATCAAAAAAGTTCTTGAAATGATTGAAAAATTATCCCAGAGTTACTATGCAGTTTCCTACATCGACGGTTCCTCGGACAAGTCCATCAACATTGGAGGCGCTTATATTTTACTTCTTTTTCCCAGACGGCAAAAACTACAAACAAAAAATTCGTACTGCAATAATCGTCTCTAATTTTACCAGTGAAATCTTATCGATCAAAGAAACCCTACCCCTTCACTTGAATGACTCGCAAGCTTCAGCTTCTGCAGAAGGATTTAATAATAAGTTCTCGAAGTTATCAAAAACGGAGAGACAAACATTGCATCAGAAATTATTTCTCTCCTAGAACAATTGCACATTGAGGAAAAATCCTGCGTACTGCAATGGATACCAGTACACAAAAACCGAGGGAAACGAATTTGCGGACTTATTAGCCAAAGAAGCCAGAAACCTGGACCAAAAAGGTACCACTATCACACTCGCAAATGCAGCGGGTGGACGTAGGTTAACTTTTCGGAGATATGAAAAAAAAAAACTCTACTTACAGAATATGATTGCCCCAGAAACATTTCAGCAACAATTGCCAGACTTAGAACAGATCATTACCGGGGAATGAAAATCCATCCGGATAACAGCCCTTAGTATGCTCCATGCAAACATTGTCCCCAACTCCAGATTTCATTCAATCTTATATTAGAGTGACCAGTAGCCACTGCAAACATCATCAAAATAGAATTAGTTCCAGTTGGAGACATACTACGGAAGACCCTGTATAGTCCTGATGCACCATCCTTAGTAGGGGCAATAATTAAGACTATTGTAAGAATTTAAAGGCTGTTAATCATACTTTTTATCCCTTCAATACGAACTATCCTTGGAACACAAGAACAACCAAATAATTATTTACGCTTACATACCGGAATTTTTATACTTCACTATTTACTGCATAGTGATTCATTGCATCATTGCCATTTCGAACTTTTTTCAATCAATTTTGAATCATATAATAACTGATTAGCAAAGTTTCTTCTATGTTTTTAAACTTGATAAAAAATGGCTGTAGCAAAAATTTAATTTAATTCTAATGTTTGTAATAAGTCAATTAAAAACATCAGTTGAATCAATTCTTGAATGTTGCAATCACTTTATAAACGCAACTATCCATGTTATGCAAACATGTTTCTTAATTACTGCATATGTGAGTCATAAATAACAAAAAACTATTTTCATTTTTTGAAACCTTTTGAAAAATAAAGAAAAAAAATGCTATTATTTTAATTTATTTGTTATTTTAAAAGAAAAAGACAACTGACGCTCGAAATCGCTTTCGTTTGCATTTATTAATTAAAAAAATAATTGTTGTGAAATTCGAATATGTTTTGTTGAAAATCGAAACAATTTACATTCGATACGTAGCCTGAAGCTTATATCTGATTTTGTTTTCTGTTCTTTAAAACCCGACTCTATAAGCTGACACTATTAAGAATAACAATCTAATAAATAATTTAAATGACATTAATTAAATGTGTTACAAAAATATGATATAGATAAAATTCTAATAATGTTTATTATAGGTTCATTTTAACATAATTGAAAACGATTTTCAATAAATTAGACTAAAGTTTTAAATGAATTTAATTCTTTTTTTAAGAATTAGATTTTTACTTACATTTTTAATTTTTATTGATGATTAATTTTTATATTTTCATTTGGATTAATTTGTAAAGCCTTTACAAATTAATTATAATTGATAAACAATATTGTCAAATTCGTAATTAACATTTATTAAGCAAATGATTCATGTTATTGATGAATAAAAAAACAAAGAATAATTCTAACATCCTATTGGTAGAAAAATTGATTCACGTAAAAAGTATTTTTTTATTAATCAAGGTTGTCATATATTTGTTTTTATTAAAATGCTTGCACTTGGGAATTTCATCTGATCTTTAATGCATTTTTTGGCATTTTTAAACTTTAATTTCTTTCATTAGAATTATTAGTTTTATTTTATTTTTTTATTAGAATTACTTTTAAAAATCATTTTTAAAGAAATTTTTGATATTAATGTAATGGTCGTCATTCGCATAGTCTATTGTCAAATAGAAAATTGCATCTTAATTTTTTTTTCAGAATGCAATTGCCAGAGAGTCACTAGTAGAAGTTATATTTTCATTTATTTATTACATATGAATTATTTTCTCTTTTATTATTCTTTTCATATTCCTAGAATTAAAAGTTCGTACAAAAACGAAATAACAAAAAATAAGATAAGGTCGAAAGAAAGTTTTTAATTTATAACTGCTAATTAAACAAATTACAGAAAAAAAAGTTTAAACTGCAGTTTTTGTACTGATAAAATTACTTATTCAGAAATTATTTAACAAAGCGTAATGCCGTTCTCTAATAAATAGATAAAAGTTTTTCGAAATGATATTCAGAACAACGCAACTTATTTAACTTGGATATTTGCTGAACGGGATAAAAACTGAAATAAATTTTTTTTAAATATTTACTGCCTTTAAAAATCTTTTAGATGTTTATTATGAGTAAGAAATTAATTTATTTTTTAGGAATTTAATTATTTTTCTGCAGTTTTCTGTTATAATAAAGAATTAACTCCTCATTCATAATGATCGAATTAAAAAAATTTAATATTTTTTTGTTTACACATGATTGGTTGTATTTATTTTGACCATTTTGTTTGTTCTGGGTAGAACAGAATTTATGGAAATTCTGCTCTAACCATTATTATTATTTAAAAAGTTAACTTGTCTTTTATGGAATTTTTTTTAAAAAAATCACTTAAATTTTTTTACGAGTTAAACGTTTAATTATACAATATTATTCATATGACTGATTTGTTATTTTGATAGATTTTTTTTTATAAAATGGTATTTTTCTTGTTTCAAATAAGAAGAAAATAAATGATTCAATATATTCATCAAATTTAATTTTGTTTAAAAAAGTTTGGTCTTGTTTTGCTTTGTCTTAAACTGGCATTTTGATCCAACAGCTGCTACTAATTCAATCGCTGGTCAGACTCTACTGGATTAAATTTGATCGCGATAAATGTTGATTTCTTTCTTTTAATTAATAACTACGAGAATAAAATTATTAAATTATTTAAAATAAATGAATTTCATACTCATAATGGGAGACTAAAAGATTCCTAAAGATGATAAAGAAGTTTAAAAATTTATTATTCTAGCTTTGAAGCCGTTCACTAAATGTCCAAATCAAATACTCTGTGCTGTTCTGAATATTGATTCGAAAAGTCTTTCTCTGTCTGTTAGAGAAAAGCATCTTGTTTGTTAAATAATTTCCTAAGAGGTAATTCCGTTAGCGCAAAATTTACAGTTAAAACTAATTTTTCTATAAATTATTTAGTGAGCAGTTAAAAATCCCAGATCTTGCTTTCCTTTTTATCTTTTTTGAAAAAATAAAACATGCTTTTTAAATAAATTCAAAGATACAGGTTTTCTTTTGTGAAAATGTTTAGTTCATTCGAAACTCTAATTTTTATATAAATTAAAATGATAGCAGACTTATTAACTTGTAAAAATAAAATATGATATTTTGTTTTCATTTCTCTCAATATGTTTGCTTGAGAATAAAACTATATATGTATACTAGCTTTTACATTCGACTTCGTACGCATGGAAAATCACACAACTAACCTAAAAACAATTTATTTAAAGGTGTACCTGAAATAAAGCAAAACAACAAATCTAGTCCGTATTTCTTTACAATCCAGTCGAGTCTGTTTTATTTATCGATCGAAATCGAGATAGCTACAACAGTACTATAGAAATAATTTTTAAACTTTTAATTAAAATGAAAATACAGTTTTCAACAATTACATACTGCACATGCGTGAATTTTGTACGCCAGTTGG
>JAOUZG010013930.1:27630-51413 GCA_026289955.1 Argiope argentata | reverse complement strand
TAACATTACGGATTTCATTGCCTTTAAAATATTTTCATGTCTTCCTAATCTTAGAAAATAATATCAAATTTGTTATAATTATGCCGGTTATGTATTAAAATAAATCTATGTGTTTAATTTAGGTTACATTAATTTGTTTTATGTAATAAAAAATAAAATATTATAAATTATTGTGCTATATAAAAGGCTCTAAATTACGTTTTTGTTGTGCAAAATCTGTTCCAAGGCCCCACAAATCCATTTGGCCCCGGGCCCAGCTTTTATTCAGGCCGTCTGTGGTCACGTGCTGACCTCTATACCGATATGATTCTTTGTCGAAAGCTTATGTTACAATGGAATATGGGAAACTGAAAAGTATAAAAATAAAGGCTTTAAAAATCGTCTGCGCAATCTTTCATATAATTTGTTTCTGCCTTTTTTAAAAAATAAATCTTGACATATTGATCGATGATATGAAAAAGACTTTTAATTTATCATCTTTCCAAAAGTGATTTATTCAGAAATGTTATATTTCACTCTATTTTGTTTTTACTGTGGTTCAAAGAAAACATGAGAGCAGTTAAATATTAATTGTATTAATAAATAATTTGAAATGTAATAATTTTAAAATAAAACAAATTTCTTAAAATCGTACCGTAATTTACATATATAATCGATCGTTTTCGGCAATCAATTTTTAATCCACTATCTACGTATTTCAAATAATTGGTAAAATCAAAGAACTAGTTCCTCTATCACACCGTTGTACCGATTTCGCTTATTTTTATTTCATATAAAGATAAATTACATCTAGATACTTACTTCCCTTACCTTTTGGGAGAATTAATTATCATTTTCTGAAAACATTTTAAAAACTTTACTTCGTCGAATATTCTCTTTGGAGCAAACTTTTGCATATTTCCCTGTAACAACATAATTCAGTACATTAGATATATGTACCAAAAAACGAATATCTAATGTACCGATTTCATCAATTTTTATTTCACACGAAGTCGCATGGACCCTAGATATACCATCAAGTTTGAATGTTTTTCTTACTTTTCTTTTTAAAATTTTTTCTATTTGTTTTGTTATGAATTATGTGTAAATTAGATGTAAATATTGTAAAAGTGTTTAAATTTTTGTGTAAATTAGATGTAAATATTATAAATATGCATACATTTTTGTGTAGATATTGCAAACATTTGTAAATAGTTTAATTGTATAAAATTAATTCTATTGGAATCAAGCGCCAGTGAGAAAAGACCGTTCAAAGGAAATATACAACAGAAGATCATATTTAATTAATTTGGTGATGTAGGCATGCTAATGGTAGGAGGTCGTTACTACACGCCGGTTTTTACTACACGCTGAAATGCGTAGTAGAAGCTAAGAAATAAAGATTTGTTCTTAAAGAATTTTGGAGAAAGTTCTACAGTTGCCTGAAACGATCATGCCGTTTTTGAGTTTGCTCCACCTACTTTAGTGGCACGCTATTTAAACGAACGACGATAGTTGGCTGAGCTTGAGGTGGCATATTTTGTCCCGTTGACGCGTGTTCTATAGCTGTGTTGTTACTCGAAATTAGTGGATTAAATAGAGTAAATTCGCTGTGAATTTGTAGTTTTTGTTGTGTATATTTGATACACGTTTTCCTCGACAATGAAGTCTGCATCTTTGCATCGTTGAACTTTTCGTAACAATCTGTTTCTTTTATTTCCCTTTGCAAAATGAAACTCAAGTAATCCCTAATTTCAAAAAGTAGCACCGATTTCGTCAGTTTTCGCCACCAATTGATGTTATCTTAATTTTACCTTTTATTAAGCGTATCTAAACGATCATAATGTTTTACCATTAACTTGAAATCGTAGTTTGAAATAATTGTTTTGTTTTTATAACATGTATTTCATCAAAATCGATCAACGTAACTATAATAATACCATTAATATGATTCTTGAAGGCGACTAGAACTAATAAGATTTATTTAGTTACATCAATCAGCTTTAATGAAATGTATATTCTCAAAAAAAAATTAAGATTTTATTTTATTAACATCTTCATTGAAAAAGAAGGTGAGACGGTCATTGACGGCACATCTAAGGACCTTAAACATTTTCTATAAATATAATACATTTCTATAAATATAATACATTTCTATTTTAATTTTGTGCAGTGGTTATGGTCGAGGAACTCCGCCTTAAATTTTCCGCGCATTGAATATGTAGTGGAATAACGTTTTTTTCTACAATTTTTCTCTAAAATTAAGGCTTGATAATCATTAGTGATGTATCTAGTGAGGATGCATTTTCATAGAAAATAAGAAATGGTAAAATTGAGCATTTGATAGGGATTAAGTGACAAGTTCTTTAGTTTTTCTTTTCCTTTAAAATATATTGACATGTTATTGGAAAAGAATGAAATGCGATTATTTATAGAATGACTGGCATTTTTGGATGAAAGACGAAACCATTAGTGCTTCTCACATTTCCTATGTTTTTAACAGAATGTGAAAAAAAGAATGGGAAAAAAAGACCTAGTTGTCAAACCGAAAAATACCCTCAGTAATCACTTTACTAATGTCACATGATAAAGAACGAAACTTTCGATGGTGGCGTCAAAGAAAGAGTTAAAAAAGAAAAGAAAACTTGTCTTTGTTTTCTTTTCTTTTACAGAAAAAAGTATTTTCTTCTGTGAGAATGACATAGAGATTTTACTGTCATATTTTTCTGTTATGTCTTCACAATAAAGACATTTCACTTATTCTCTCTTTTTAATTTGTTTAAATTTCATTTGCTATTTCACAGAAAGCTCTTTATTTCAATAAAAACCTTCTCATGATTATATTTTACAACTTTATCGAAACATCATTTGTAGGATAATGAGATACATTTAGAGTCTATGGAAAGTTAAATTTAAGATTACAAGAAATGTAGAAAGAGCAGGTTTATAATGGCTGATTTTATATATGTCGAAACATATATAGATTTCAGCTGATTTTATACCCAGCTGATTATATAGATCTTGTGTGTGTGTGTGTGTATAAACAATGTGTTTTTATTCAAAGAAATTTTTTCTGAAACTTGCCTTTGAAAGATTCTTGCTTGTCATTTACTCTCTATATTTTAAAATATAATTTACGTTTAGCAAAGTTTTTTCAGATAAAATTTTGCTATGTTAAACATTTTTCTTTTTTTTGCTCGAAGAGTGTTTATCACTTTTCTGATCTCCAAAATGTTTCAAATGCCATTTTTATAACGCTTCTAAATACTAAATATTATTTCCAATTAATGAACCTTCTGTTAAAGAAGTTTTCTGTTTGAAGGATTTTTTCTTCTTCAGAATCTTGGTTTAGAACAATTCTTACTAGTTGTTTACTCTCTTTATTTAGAAAGGCAATTGCTATTTAACAAAATTTACCCTTTTTTACTCGTAGGATGTTTATCACTTTTCTGATCTCCAAAAAATTTCAAACACCCTTTGTATATCATGCTTAAGGGATAAATATCATTCAGAGCGATAAGTATAGTTTCCATTTAGCAAACTTTCATTAAACAAAGTTTTCTATTCAACGGATTTTTTTTTCAGAATATGGGCTTTGATCAATTCTTACTTATTATTTACTCTCTATGTTTAGAAAGGTAATTTTTTATTTAACAAAGTATTCTAAATAAATTTTTACGATGTCAAACATTTTACCTTTTTTTTCTTTTTACTCTTACGAGAACTTATTGCTTTTATGATCTACAAAATGTTTTAAATATCATTTATATAACTTTTACATTTAATAAATATATTTTTCCAATTAATTTAGTTTCATTTAATGAAATTTTCTAGTCAATGACATTTTCTATCTTTTTTTTTTTTGATCGACATTTTTTTTGGTCATTTACTTTTTATGTATGCATAGCTGATATACGCGGCTTTTCCCAGGGCAGCCCAGTACTGTTGAATACGTAAATGTTTTGAACTCATTTTTATTTAACGAAATTTAGCAGGCTAATTTTATAAAGCCATTTTGGAAATTCTTATTTATTCTTATATTTCTAAGTTCCAATTATATCTAGCACGATTACTGTTGCCTTTTCTTTTGTTTTATCATAGAATATATAGAAAAGTCTAATTTTCTTATTTTCTCAACTTCTGTTGAAGACACTGAAACATCTGTATTTCATACAGAGCATGACATGTATCAAAGTTTTGCGATAATGAAATCTCTACATAAAGATGATAATGAAGAAACTGTTAAAATATCTTCTTGAGGGATTTGTTGCAAAGCAAAGCTCATATAGTTTCAAAAAATACAATTAACGTGTATCAATTTTTGAAAAAAAAGTACAAATTTTCATGAAAAACGTCTTCTGTAAATCAAACCTTTTGTTTAGAAGATTCTAATTACAAAAGTGTTTTTAAAGTTTTTATTAGTTTTTTTTTCTTAAAAATATATTGAAATTTTAATTATCCCCCCTTCCCGTAACTTCAAAGTGTATTATCACACAAAATTATTTTTACACCATTTGAAAAAATAAAAACATTGCATTTTTAGAAAAATCTATTATTTTTGTTTAATTTTTCCTAAACTTAATTAGTTTTTAAAACAGGATGATTATAAATGAATATCCCATTTTTATCCGGTTATTGAAAGAAAAAATTGAAACTTTGTTGTTGTTGATAATGATGATGTCGTGTCTGAGTTATCACGGAAAAAGTTCAACTTGTTTGTCAGAAATAAAAAATAACCATTGAAATTTTAAATTCAACACGATTATAAATATCCATCGCCTGTTCAAAAATACAAACGATATTCAGGCGATACAATAACCTATCCTATAGTTTTTCCAACTCGCCAAATACGAAATTGCAGATAAGGCGACAGACGATTTTTTTCCTAGAGCTGCGTCAAACAGCAGGTGTTTATTTGACCTCAGCCAACTGATGTTGATCGTGATTATAGTATTGAAACGATATTATTATATTCAATACTAAAGCATGCAGATATGCAGCCTTTCAAAACTTCACACTAGACGTACTGAAAAAAGTAGTTATTGTACTACCTCTATATATTTTGTGTTTTTAAAAGAGCTCGCACTGAACACTTATAACAGTATTGAATTTAAACTTTCAAGTCGTATTTTTTTTCGATGAACAATCAAATTATTATTTTTTATTCTGATAGTCTTTTATAGTTGGAATATTTATTTTTGACCACTTTGTATAATTAAATGTGTTTTGCAGCAATATTTTTTAATTGTTTTAATTGCTTTCTTTATACATATCCACTTTGTAATGATATTCAATGAATTTTTGTGTGCACGTTACTATGGCTACAAATCAGAGTAAATTTTTGAAAATAGTATGTAAGGCTTCCTATTATACATCTGACAATTTTGTTGCCATATCTTACTGTATTTGTTCTATTTTTTTCTATATACTCTATGAGTATAAAAGATTGTCATTAATTTTTTATACTCGCTCGCGTTTATTGCATCTTTAACACCTGGAGTAATTCTAAGAACCCTCAAATCAGGGCCTTGATCTTATTCTGGTGGTAGCATGTTTTCGTCGAGCTAAACGTGTTTCGATGCTCTATCTTGTTGAGAAACATAACTAGTATTTTTCCTCTATAAATAGTTATAGAATTTATTCAAGTAATACTTATTATTCGAAGTACAAAAGATTAAGAACATGTAGGAAATACCCATCTTAATTCATTTATACCTATCATAAATCATATCCATCTATCATGAATCATATTAATTCATATCAGATATCTGTAAATTACAGGCTCCGTCAAGGCTGTGTATGACATAACTGCAAGTGTCGCTCACCCGAGTATTAACTCGCGAAGCTTCTAAAAAGCTATTCTCTCTCCCTTCTCTTCGGAACGCTCTCGCATACACTGTTTCGGTCATGTGCGTAGAAAATATCAAATGTTTAATTTCTTTTGTTAAAATATAAATAAAATTATTTTTCTAAAACGTTGCAATGATTGGAGTCGCAACAGAATACACGTAACCCTAATTACCATTAATATGTAATTAATATATCCATTAAATACCCATTAACAGCCATTAATATAGCTATTAAATGTTAAAATCATCCTCATATTATTCCTAACCCTCTAAAATGGCAATGTTTCTATTTTTAAATTTAAGGGATAATATAATATTTTAAAGTTATTTCACGTTTCAATGAATTATGCATTTGCAAGTGTTATGATTTCAAAACTGTAGTCTAGTAAGACTGGTTAAGCAATGAACTTGCTTAATTCATTTTAAAAACAAATCCATTTATGAAAGAAAGTTTTTTCGTTCGTGTTTTGTATTTATAACAAGTCCCTGGACTAATTTAAATATTCAGCAACTAATTTACCTCAGCATAATATTACGAGCTTTTCCGAAATGAAAATAAGTATGCTTTGACTTCGTTTTGTAGCTAAATTTTGTATATAGCAAAAAAAAAAAAAAAAACCCACATTATTTTTACTGATTATTTTTGATATTAAATTTACAATCTGTAAATTATCTGTCTGATTCCATAAATTGAGACATTGGACGAACAATTCGATTTGAATAGTCTGCACCATTTATTTACATAAATGGCCGTCGCCTCAACTGACGTTATCTGTTTATAAAAGAAGCGCTTTCATTCCAATGATCTCTTTCCTATACGCTCCTTCGAAACCACTCGTGTTCAACGTAAATAATAACATCCGTTTAGAAATACAGTTGTTGAGTGGATTTATTTTTTAATGTATTTTTTTTATGAGCTGAAAATAAATATGATAGTTTTTATGCAACTCTTGTTTATAAAATAAAACATTGCCTTTATTTACTACATTAAAATGTTTATCTCAGGGTATTTCAGTTTAAGTAAGAGTTTATTTTTTCAAAATAAACAATGGAAAAACGTAATAGTTAATTGAATAAAACTATGCTGAAACACTCCAATAAATTTATAGTAGTTTAATTAAAAATTAGAAATCAAAAGATTCAAATCAAATAGTCCATTTAAAGACTTATAAAGCTTCTATAAAAATTTCAACACTAACATGCTTTTATAAAAGCATTTCATTTACCAGGGTGTTGTCCCATCCCCTCTTGATGTTCCGCTTTATTGTCTTCATGTCCTGATGAAATCCTTAATCTTATCCTTCCCTGGTGTTGCCAAATTTTTCTGAAAAAGTATCGAAATAATTCCTCAATTAATAGAACTCTATACTAATATTAAAACCAGAGCCATGTTACAAGCTATTATTTGAGTAATAAAATGATAAAAGACTTCATGTTTCCATCCATTTTTGCTTATTTCAAAAACCACAATCTTCTTAAGGTAAAAAGTATAACAGAAAGAAAGAGATTTTTCTATTTAAAACCAATCGCCAAAATCATTTTATAAAGTTCCACGCTCCAAATTCTAAAAATTAGTTTAACTTATGCAATCTGTAAAATCGTAAGAGATTTATAAGAATGGAATGATTTTATATGTATTTTGTACTCTGAAAATAAATATGACGCTTGTCTATATCCATGAATTCTTGTTTGTGAAGTAAACCGCAGACTTTATTTACCTTAAGACATTAAACTCGTTTTATTGTAGTGACGTAAAATACTATCGTCTAATAATAGCGCAAATAGTACCATTCTTAAAAGTATTACTCTAAAAGATATTGAAAACAAGGAATGCAAAAAACAATTTTTCAAAATCATTTTCTACTTAGGTTATTAGGGAAAATTTTTATTTTAGTTACTTCTTATTAAATAATTACAATTGTTATTGTAGTTTTCGTGTGCCGTTTTACAAGGTACTCAGGTATAGATCCCTGAGCATCCCATAACAGAAGGCTGATTTCTTGCTCACATACGTCACAAACCCTCTTTACGGGGCAGACTTCCTTCATGCATTTCATCCATTCATCCATGAATCGTAATTTAGATCTGGAGCAGAGAACGGTCACCTTTGACCTAGTACACCCAGTGTTATTTCTTTCCACATGGAGAATTTGTTAACCACGACAGATCTAACATCCACCTCACACATTGAGAATCTTCGATTGGCAGGTTCTAACTCGGAGCCCAAATTATACAAATCCAACGCTCTATCAACCAGGCTATCCAGGCATTACAATTACATTTAATATAAATATTTGATCAAAAAATTATACTAGCATTGAATTTTCAATGCCAATTGTGGCAACCAAAAATGCGTGAATTTTCTACGCCAGTTGGGGTAAGGCAATACAAATTAAAAATTTCTAATTTTCTGTATTATGTATTATTTTAATTCGAAAGTACTTCAAAATGAATCGAAAAAATAATCGATTCATTAACGATGTTTAATTTTTAGTGCATCAAACATTATGAACAGAATCGTTTAAAATAATCAGCCGAAAACATGTTAAGCCTAACCTCATTAGCGTGTGGAAAAAAATAAATTGAATTTTTTACATATTTGGCGATGGGGAAATGAGTTTTGGCGAAAAAGTTAGTTTCTAATCTATATTAATAAAACTTAATGAATTAATATTTGAAATAACAGTATTAATATTAAGTGTCAACCACTACAAGTTTTAAAAAATGCATTTGAACGTGGCTAGATGAATAAAAACTATTTTATTGATGGTTGAAAATTGAACAAATATATATATACGAGAGCGTGAGCTAAAAGTAGGAATTGAAAAAAAAATCACAAGTTGGAGATTTGATAAATTGGCTGAAGTGTATTACAAGCAATACGGAATTTTGTTCTTTCCTTGTTTTTTCAGTTTTTTTAAACACGAATTTTGATTAATTTATCTTCTATGCTACGAATTTATCGAACGCGGAAACGCTTAGAGATATCAAATGTAAAATAAATATGCATTCTTGTTTTATTCCAAGAATTAATATTTTTTTCTAAGAACTACTCTCTAGAAAGTATTTTGCAATGCAGCTGATTCATTGTGAATATACATTTTGCTTGAAATAGTAATCCTGTCCTTGAAAGACAACTCCTATCTTTGCTTCAAAAATAACGAAATATTTTGATGCTAGTTGTAATCTCACATTTCGCAATTGTAGGTTTGACGCAAAAAAAAAATAAAATAAATAAAGCTGAAATATCTGCTCATTAAATATATTTACATATACTCGAAATTTAAAAATAGTTCTGTATATTGATGATAATTTTATGCTAAACAAATATTTAAAAAAAAAAGAATTTTAGAAAAAAGATGTTCCATACAAATTTAAACAATGTTTAATTGTCAAAACTTATTTACTACTTGAACATATGAGACAAAAAAAGTCAGAAAACTATTTCAAAAAATTATTAAATAATTTCTACAATTAAATGTTATTATTTAAAAACTTAAGCTTTTTTCGGTATTTTGTATTATTATTCCAAAACAAGATATTGTTTTGGGAATGGGGTTTTCTGGCTTTAACAGAACTCCTCAAGTGAAAAATAAACATTTTATCTGCACGAACATCTCAAAAAAGCAGCTTTTAATAACACGTTGCCATTGCATTTGCAAAAGCTCTGATAAAAAAATAAGTAAATAACTACACCCAATAAAACCTAGAATATTATTTTGAGCACGCGATTATATGAGATGAAATAACTAGGAAATGGGATATCTTTTTTAAACAATCAATGCGAGACAAAGTTTCTTGGATCGTTGGCAATACTAAAGCGACTCATTCGATGAAACAATTAAAATGAATAAAGATATAATTTAACTTGTAAGAGCATGTGGTGTTTGGCCGTTCAAGAAATTGTGTTCTGACATGATACATTGAAATATGCATAATAGATTTCATTTAAATTTTTTTTTAAATTTAGAATAAATAAACTGTAAAATTGCAGATTTCATCTGCCATTTTATTTTTTTTAACAATATTGTTAGGCAATTTGAGATAATAAGAATCAATCTGCTTTCAAACACATTTGTTTTCTTGTATGAGTTAGAAAGCCACTGATTGTAAAAGAATATATCGTTCTAAAATATCAATCAAATAATTGAAATTAAAATTTTAAAGTTATTTAGAATTAAAGAATTAAAAAAAAACACAGTTTGATTTTTTTTTGTGTATGAATATTATTTTGCAGCACTCTTTGTACTACTACCACCACTGATAAACATTGGTTGCCAAAACGATAGCTGGCGCTGATATATAGCCAATAGAGTAATCGGAAGAGTATTAAAAAAAAGTTTAAAATGAAATCTGCTGGACATATTTCAATGTATCATGTCAGAACATCATTTCTTGAACGGCCAAACACCACGTGCCCGCGCAAGTTCAATTATATTTTTATTACTTTTAATCGTTTCGTCGAATGAGTCACTTTAGTATTGCCAACAATCCAAAAAACTTTGCCTCGCATTGATTGTTTAAATCCATTTCCTGTTTATTTCATTTCGTATAATCACGTGCTCAAAATGACATATTTTAGGTTTTATTTTTTGTAGTCATTAAATTACTTTTTAAAAAATCAGAGCTTTTGTAAATGCGATGACAACGTATTATTAAAAGCTAATTTTTTGAGATGCTCGTGCAGATAATATAATTGCAATTTTTCGCCTGCGAATTTTTGATGACGCCATAAACCCCATTCCTTAAACATCATGTTCTGACATGATAAAAATAAATGTTTTAAATTCATTTGAGAACAATTGTGTTATGTTCTCTATAAAATTAAATAAATAAAAAGAAATAGTTTAAAAGAAAACTTTTAAAAAAGATATTAAATGTTAATTGCAATGTTTCTTTATAATCTTCAAGTACAATTATTTCATTTAAAGTGTAATGAACTGATTATTTATTCAAGTTATGAATTTATGCTCAGAAGATATTATCTTTCAGACAGTTCAAAATTTTTAACAATATTTTTTAAATATTATTTTTGTATTAAAATTTTTCTTTGTTTATTAAACAGTCACGTAAAATTGTTTTTAAATTGCTAAATACTGAGAATTAATTTTTAATAATAATTTTTATGTGTGTCGGCTTTCTGTCACAGAGGTAGTGCGTGTTCCTCGCGTTCTGTGGGTCCCGGGTTCGAGTTCGGGCATGGTTGTTCTGTTTTCTATCTGTAAGATGTGTGATTGTGCCCCCCTATAAAAAGGGGCTGTGCAAGCGAGTGTGTGTGTGTTTCATTCTCATTTGAGCTAAGACTCAGACTTCTGCCCTCAGGTGCATACCCGCACCCCTCTTTTCGAAGTAAAAAGTGGACACGACATCATCATCAATTTTAGTTTGAAAATATCGTTTTCTCTTCTATCTTCATTTTTAATCCCACTTTTCTGATTTAAACGTTTGGAGAAATTAAATATTTATCATGGGTTTGCCGGTTTTTGATTTTGCAAAGATTCTTTATAATTGTTTTAGAGATATTGCAATGATTTCGTACAGATATATATTTGAATAGCATTGTGTATTGTCATAGTATTTCCGTTCCATTTTTGCTTTGCAAGTTAAATTAATTGTTTGTGTCGAACATTCTACAAGATTTATATTTCATTTCAATAACTTTTTTTAATGAAACATTTTATGTAAACGAACAGAAATAAGTTTTACATCTTCTTATGCGAATTACAGAAGAGTGATATCACAGCTTGAAAAATCTATATCTCCACAAATTAATATTTCTAGACGGCTATGTTTTTAAATATAAATGTCTCTTGTGAAAAGAACGGTGAGAAGGTTCATTTATTTGTCGATAGATGTCGCTGGATATAGCAATGGTAAATTCTTTTTTTTTTTTTGGTTTATTTATATTGTTAGTTTAAAAATCATTGAGAACCATTGTTAAATCGCTTCATATTTTGAGTGAGATTAAAGTAGTCCCACGTTAAATCTTACAAGAATTTGATTCCTTAAAAATTCTGTTTAAGGATTTTTTTCAAGAAAATGAATATATCACTATCCATCTATTTCTCTTAGCTTTGTAGTTATCGAATTCATTTGTACTCGGACAACCGTATAGACAGACAAACTTTCTTTTGATGGATTTCGCTAACGATCTGATAGAAATCTACGGATCTTAACGGATCTTATGTAAAGATTTTATACCAAATTTCATCTGTCTAGATCAACTCAAGCCAACGGATATAATTCCAAAAACTTTTTTTTCGAACTCGGGAAGTCTAAAACTCAAGATATTCGTCAAAATGTTGAGTTCAAATTTTTTTGGTGGTTACAATACTTTCTCCATGCTTCATATAGAAAGTAAAATTCGGTTGTTGTTGTTGTTACTTATGGCATTTGCCATGGACAAGCAACGCTGATACATCAGCAGATTTTAAGCCGGAGATATGCGTCATTTGTTTTACAAGTAGCGCCATACAGTGTACATACGATATGTGTACTACGTACAATATTCTGGTATTCATCTTACATCAATCGGGAAACATATTTCCCAGAAGGATATTGAGAATTCGATAGTGTACCTTGTGGAATTTCGTTAGCATTGCGATTGCAGAAACTGTACAGCGTTTAACATTTCTAAAAGTTCTTTTTTGCCATATTGAGACATTCCGTCTGTATAGTCTAATTATAGTCACAAAATGTGACCAGGAATGTGAAATAATATTCGTTTAGAATGCCCGGCTGGGCACTTTAAACTTTACTTATTTGCTTACGTAATCTAAGCTATTGATCAATGTCTGAATGCAAACACCTTTCTCGTGTAATGACGCGTCGCTTGCGATTATGTGAAGCACCTGTCAGAGAACGATATTTGCATGTGCAAACATTTCTGAGCCGTTTTAATATTTATTCTGACTGCAGTTCCAAGTTTATTCTATAATTAATCATGTAAAAGGTTAACGTATTTTTAAGGAAGAATAATTTTTGCTTTCTCGCATACAGAGAATAAAGAAAGTAAAATAAATTCAAATTAGAGATTTTGACGAATATCCATTTTTTATAAATCCATGAATTCGAAAAAGACATTTAAAGAAAAACTAGCAGTACCCGCACGGCGTTGTCCGTGAAATAGCAACTGTCAGAAAAGTAATAAAAAGTTTAGATTTCTGTCAAAATTTTAGTAAAATTATTCAAAGAAAGTCCATCTATCTGGATGTTTGAATATAAGTTAACACTTTGGTTACCGGCAATTTTACACAGAAACTATGTCATGACACCGGCTACTTTTTTGTAATTGAATATGAAAGTAAAACGTTCTAAAAAACTCCAATGAATTTTATTTATACTGAATGAAATGAAATTAAACTTTGGACATATTTTTTACATCAAAAAGTTCTTCGCCGATACGTTCCGTCATGGTCGAAATTTTTGGAATTTTATTAAAATTCTAGTAAAAATGTAAATACTAGGAAAAGTAATTTTTCTGTTATAGAGCGGACAAGACTAAACACGATAAGTCAAGTTTTTGCAATGTTCTATATCGCCCTCGGTGTTATAAATTGAAGCAGATAATGCAAGTGCAATGACGAGTTAACTCGTCACCGGTCAACAACGTTTGAACATGAAAAGACGAGTTAACTCGTCACCGGTCAGCAAAGTGTTAACACGATAATTCGAAACGAAAAGTATTAGAATTATAGAATTCATTGCATAGATTTAATATTTATATTGTAGACAGCTGTCAAAATTTATACCAAATCTAACAATAAGATTTTTCGCAATATAATATTCGGTTTTAGCTTTTTTTTACATATAAAATATTATAGATATATTTAAAAAAATCGTTTATTTTCCTGTTTATTGGCATTCCATTGAGCTCTAGTTTTAAATTTATTTTTAGTTTCCTTCAGATGGCATTACTGTCATGCTTCTGTCAGGAACTGTTTTAATATTAGACCACTGGAAATAAATTATAATTATTTGTTGTATTGTAATTAAGTTTGTAAATTTTAAAGTATATGAAACGTCTGATTGAAAGCTTTGTGCCATCTCATTAAATAATTAATATTGCATTTGAAAAAGAGACATGAAACTTATTATCATCTAGACCAATACCGATTATAAGGTTGTAATATAATAAAATTGATGCTAAATTGAATAAAACTTATTACATTAACCCTCTATAAAACTGAAATTTTGTTTTAACTCCAAAAAAATTGTGGGAAAGAAAAATCAGAAATTATAAACCTATATATGCAAATGAAAACAAATTTTTGTGTTTAAAACAATTTTATTGCGTTATAATCATTATGTGACTTTCCAAGTCACACTGACCTATAAAATTTGCACTTCTGTGTATAATAGTTCATATGTGAAAGCCCATAAAACAATTTGCATTGGGCGCAAGGCATAAATGTAAATGCATTCATAAAAACATAGTTTGGTAATCACTGACAAAAGCACAAATAATTTCTATTGTATTCAATGGTTTCGCGTAGTTTTACTGCCAACAGTTTGCACAGCAATTATTTGGCTATTTCGGGTTGATGAGCCTTGCAATGGTCATGAATACTAGTATTGGTTGTGTTTGAAACGTCATAGAGTTAAGATTTATGCGCCATCTCATGAAAAAAGCTATAATTATTTTGTAAAATGTCGATAAATTAAAATGTGTCTTGAAAGTTACACGGGCCCATAGAGGATTAACGAATAAAATCATGAAATTTTTTGATGAAAGAACTATTAATTTCAAAAACTTAAAAATATGCCGCCATATGATATAATTCAAGACTTTAAGATTTATGCCTAAAACTACATTGTAATTATTTGTTACACTTGTATTTTGTATCGGTGTGATCTGGAAAAAATGTTTAATATAAATATCTTGGGTGAAAGTTTTTAGGATGGCGCCATAAAAAAAGAGCTTTTTTGCTAGTGTAGGGTGATTAGCGGATTGCGCTAGGCCCGAAAACCCAATCTTATGGTTAGTAGCCGAGTATCATACCGATCGAGCAAAAGGGACCCTTCAGCTCGAAGGATATTAATTGGCTTATACAGCAATCACCACAGAGTATCTCCCCAGTGAGTTGGCTAACGATACTTATGTGAAGTGTTGGTGGTGATGTTAACAACTGTCGTATTTAATGCGCGTCTAGGTCTTTGAGTCGCCGATAGAGGGCGCCACGACAGATGAACGAAGCTACGTGCGAAGGTTGCGTTTATCCAAGGTCGGTCGCCGGGTTACCATAGTAGGTGATAAGCGGATTGCGCTAGGCCCGAACTCCGAATATTTTGGTTAGTAGCCGAGTATCATACCGATCAAGCAAAAGGGACCCTTCAGCTTGAAGGATATTAACTGGCTTATATAGAAATCACCATACTATCATCATTTATCCACTGATTCCGACTGGGGACGAAACTATCATATTGCCCCCGTGGCTACTTTTGTTTCCTACATCCTTGTTTATGTTTATCACCGATCTTAAGTTTATTCTATTTAACATGATTCATTGTATAGCAATAAGACTGTAAGTAATTATGATAAAAATTAAGGACAATATTTTTGTTTTATTTAAATGGTTGAAATGAACGTAATTTATTGGTTAAAACCTAATATTCGATAAATGATTAATATTTTGTTTTCAGAAATCACCACTCGACTGCAGCTGTCCTCGGGGTTGTTGTTCTACAGCTACGTGCACGGTGCGAGTGGCACCAACGGTCTGATGGGCCGGGACGTGAACACTGGGAACCAGGTCCTGAACAGCTCCACCTCTTACGTGCCCCACCTGAAGGGCTGTGGAAAACTGGTCGAGAACAGCAGCGACGCCTGTTTGGTCACCGGACGCTTTGGATTGTTCGAACTGTTCAATACGTCATCTGGTAAGATAGATATATTCCCCTCTTGCATCTGAACATATTTGTATGAAATAGCTTTTACCCGCTACTTCGTACGCATGGAAAAGTACACCACTAACTTAAAAAAAATCATTTCCAGGGCGTACCTGAAGTAAAGCAAAACCGCAAATCAAATTCTCATTTCTTTAAAATCAAATCAAGTCTATTTTATTAATCGATCGTATTTGAGATAGCTACAACAGTATTATGCACATATTTTAAAAACTTTTAATTAAAATGAAAACACAATTGTCAACAATCACAGCATCTGAATTTTCAACGCCAATTGGAGCAACGCAAAAGCGTGAATTTTCTACGCCAGTTGGAGTAAAGCGATACAGATTAAATATTATAAATTTCTTTTATTCTGTTTTATTTTAATTCAAAAGTAATTCAAAATGAACCTGAAAAATCGATCAATTAACAATGTTTAATTTTAATTGCATCAAACAAAGGAGAAAAAAATCAATTCAAGGAGGGAAAAATAGAATCGTTTGAAATAATCAGTTGAAAACATGTTAAGCCCAACCTCATTAGCTTGGGTAAAAAAAAACTAACTAAAGTCTTACTCAGTGGTGGTAAGGAAATGAAGATTTTTGATTGGAAGAGAGTTGTCGTTTTTACTATTTTCCTCGCAATTTTTCCGTTTTTCTCTCAATAAGAACCTTTGTCGTGTCTTAACGAAAATGTTAAAAAAGAAATTAGAGGAATTGGTCGAACCGTTTTCGAGTTTTGCGCACATCTATACATTTGCAGATTCATTTTTATTTATAGAGTTCAAATTTCAATTTAATTTCGTTTTGAAAATTATTCTTTGATAATCACTATAATTAAAGCTATATTTAAAGCTAATTATAACACAGCTATAATTAAACTTTAAATGTAGAATTTGTATGTTTAGTGCCGAACTAAAACATTGTGCCGGCAAATTCCTTTCTGAAAATATATAAACCCGAAATACTATCGCTCGGTTACTTCTTTTTGTTAATTGCTATGACCTTTGCAAAGAATTCTTGATCGAAGATAAAGATTGGGTTATCTCTTTATTATCGTGAAGAATAAAAAAATCCCGTTAAAAATACCATGCCTGTTTCTCTTAAAATCAAGAATAGTTTTGCCTGCACACTTATAATATGAGAAAATTTTTAATGCTTACGTTTTATATATTATCATATGCTTTGGGAAGGCATTCAATTTAGATTGAAACTATGTTATGGCACATTACAGTAGAGGAAGAAATTCACATTACTCCGGTAACATAATACAATATAATATATATTGTGCAATATTGTATGATGTTTGACATTAATCAGTGCTCTGTGATAATCAACAATAGCAAACTAAATATCGACATCTAGTCTGGGAGACACTCAATCTTATCCCTAGTATATAAGATTGAACAATCACTGCAATCTTATCCCTAATATCAACTTACATTGAAGAGCCAGAAAAACTGGTATGGCAGATCGTATGCAAATAATTGAAGGATTTAACCAATCGGCTTAACGCGATCCTGTCAATAGTGCATATATAAGACAACAGCTGTCTGAGGAGGCTATTACATCGATTATTGCTGTTATAATGGCAGATTATCAAGATTTGGGTGATTTTTAATGAGGACTAATCGTCGGCGCACAAGACATGGTGCACAGCATTTCCGAAGTAGAGATGAAATTTGGGTTTTCGTATCCGTCCATTTCTAGGGTGTACCATGAATAGCAGATTTTTGATAAAACTTCAAATCTCCAAAAGCGGTGCAGCTTGAAAAAGACCTTGATAGAACAGGATCATCGACGCTTGAAAAGAATCGTTACACGAGATAGATGTTCTACACTTCCTCAAATTGCTGCGGATTTGAATGCAGGCCCATCAACAAGCGTCAGTGCACGCACCATGCAACCTAATCTAATTGATAAACGCTTTCGCAGCTCCAAACCGTCACGTGCATCATCAGTGACTCAGCGACACAAAGCTCTGCACCTTACCTGAGCTTGCCAAAACCACCATTGGATTCTTAATGATTGGAAAAACGTTGTCTCGTATAATGAGTCACGTTTCCAAGTGTATCGGGTGGATGGCTGTGTACGGGTGTGGAGAAAAAAAATCCACGAATCTATGAATTTCTAATGCCTACAAGGAACAAGTTCAAGCTGGTGTAGGCTCTGTGAAAGTATGGGGCTTGTGCAGGTGGCAGGAAATGGGATCGGTGAGGGGTGTTAACTCACCCATGACAGATCAGCGGTACGTTAATATCCTTTCAGACCCTTTTCTGCATGCGTTTATGTCCTGTGTGTATTTTGACGGGCGTGGACAACTCCAACAGGATAATGCACCACTCCGCAGGCCTACAGTAGCTACCGAGTGGCTTGAAGAGCATTCTTCTGAATTTCTTCCCCTCTCTTGGCAACCTAATACTTCTGACATGAACATTATCGACCATATCTGAGATTTTTGGCAATCTGCTGTCCTCAGGAGATCTCCTCCATCTCGCACTCTCATGGCTCTGTGGGCTGCCCTGCGATAATCATGTGGTGTGAATTGTCCGCAGAATATCTTCACAAATGAGTTGAATCCATGCCATTCCGAGCTGTGGCACTTCTGCGTGTTAGTGGGAGCTGTACACGATATTAGATAGGTGTACTTGTTTTTTTTTTGGCACTTCAATGTATATTGTTAGTTTTTATCTTAGAGGGTTCGGTTTGGATGGACTTTGTTTGAGAACAGCACAAACAAATTTAATTACAGCTATTTATAGGATAACTCGATAAAGTAAAACTTCAGATAAAAACCATCCAGCAGTCAACAGTCACTAACAGCGTAAATGCAAGCCTTACGCGCAATAAACACAGACTGCAAAACAGCTATCGTATAGTACAGCAAACAGTAAATCGCAGCGAGCTCAATAATACAACGTTAACAGCAAACGCAAACTCAGCTCACTAATCCTTTAGTCCAGCGAGACGTTTCTCTTCCGGGAGAAAATTCTCAACTAATTCACTTCTAGTTTACGGCAACCCGTCCCTTATATAGCCGACTGAGAGCGCGTCCAAAGGCATGCGAAGCAACGTGCCGCTTCATGAAGGATCCAGCGGCTACCAGACAATTCCTTTCGCCAAACCAACCCGGCTGGCGCAAAGCTCCTTGTGAAGCGTCGCCAACGTCTTCTCTTTCGGTGCCGTTTAGCCCGCTTGTAACAATATTGTACAATATTGCATGATTTCAAACCATATTCCTAAGATATAATATTGTTATTATTGCAATATAATATTGTTGAATATTGAATAACATAATATCGCGCAATATTATGCAATATTTTATGCTATCTGATTTATACCGCATTCCTGTATTTTGTGACGAAGCCTCAACTTATATGTTGATAATATTAATGTCTAATATAATAAAATGTCAGTTTTACTATGACAAAACTACAATTTTATTATATTGGCATTGGTTTCTAAGTCTTTTTTATTCTTAAATCTTTAGTAAATGCATATATTTCACAAAGATTAGCTGCATAAAACTCTTGCAAGTACCTTTTACTAAATGACCAAATTTTTTTCAGCATATTAGATGGAAAAGTATTTTAAACCACATTAAAATTTATAAAAAGAATGTTAATTAATAGTATAATTAGTAAAAGGGAACTAACGTGTTAAGCAATAATCTCGCCATCCTTGGAGGATACACAAATAGGTGTTGGTTAGACTCCTCCTATCGGTGACGGGATGTACTTCCTACGGGGAGGGTTGTGCCGTGGCCAGTGATGGTCATCAGGACTCAAAACCAAAGCCTCTGCCAGTGTTGCTGTTGCGGCGCTCCGGTCATTCAGTTTTATGGTTTAAATCCATGTACCTTTGTGGCGAGTTGGAGAGTAAAGCAATGACTTATGACTTATCTTCATTAAGGTAAAAATTTTTTAATTATTTTTAAAAAACTGTTTGATGAAAACACATGTCAGGTTACTTTTCTTTACAGTTTAATGCTGTTTCGAATTTTTACACTCAAAATTGAATGTAATTTGTGAAAATGCGATTTTTGTTTTCCAGGAAGTGCTTTTCTGAAATTGAATATCAACTCGACGGATAATGCACCCATATTCCGCTACGATCCGGTGATTCTCCCCGATTGCCTCGGAGACGGAGTCTCAGAATACGGATTCGTTGTCTCTCACAACGAAATCAAAATCGTCTACCAGGGATACATCTCATCGGCCGTCAGCGTTTCCAACTGTGATACCGAACCCGAAAATCTGACTCCTTGGACGACGAAGGACAACCAGACAGATCTGATCTTCACCTGCAGAAAGGACGGAAAAGGTAAGGACAGTGGAATATAATGTTCAAGTTAAAACATAGATGTAAAGATTTAATTTGTGGCCGTTATCATTCCACTGTTATACCGAACATGACCAGATTTCAATTTAGTTTTATCGCATTGTAATAGATGGCAACATGGTTTCTTCTAATCGAAAGTGCCAAGTCACATGACCATAAGTTTTAGGAAAAAACGAACTGTTGGCATTCGTGCTGGCTTTTTCTAGGGAGAGAAGAGGTTTCTTTGTCCCCAGTAACGACGAATGTTTAATAATCTTATGTTACGGCAGTAGTTAGTTTTACTATGTGCAGACATCTTGTTCAACACCTCTTAGAGGTGTTAAACAGGATGAACTTTAGGAGTTTTTGTCTTGTTAGGCTTCGCCCTTTAGTGCCATCTATGGATTTTAACTTCTAAGTTTAATGTAATTAACTTTTCCGGTCTTAATTGTTAATGCCCTGTTAATTTTCTGCTGTAAACAAATTAACTGTTTTCCTTTAAGCGTTACTTCTTTCTTAATCCTAGATACTGATCTAAATGGGATGAAAATAGATTAAATCAAAACTTATTACACCATAAACAAGTTATGATATTTCTTTATGCAAATGCATGTTATAGATCTTATTGTGGCTCTTTTATGGAAGTGTACCTGATATAGCATAATTTTTTTTCTTCTATTCCGAAGTAAGCAACACCTTTATTGTACACTGAGAAGAAGCAAGTAAAAATGAGATACATTTTTCTCGAATATAACGAATTCAAAATTGATATATACGCCAGGGTGTGAAAACGATAGAGTTCACAGCAAAATGTAAAGGCACAATCCTGCTATAAAAATGCGTTTTAACACATTTGGGAGCTTAGACGTTATTAGAGAAGGATGATACAGAGGAACCAAAAATGTTACGAAACTATAAAAATGTAATCAAGTCGCGAATCACATTCTTTGTAGTTTGACAATTGAAATCGCCAAATTGGCGAATTTTTTTGCGCTTTTTGACGTTGTTATGACTGGTAAGTACCACGGAATCTTGTATTAAAATGTCGATTAACAATTTAGTCATTTAAAAAATTAATTGAATTTCTTAAAGGGAACTCTATATTTAAGGAGAATCGTTACTAGTTTCAAACTTAGGGTATTAAAATTGTATTCATTTTATGAGAAAAGGATTCATATTTTTTGTTTGTTTGCTTGGTTTTTCAGATCAACTTATAAGGATGCCACAAAGCACTTGGTGTACTTACAGGAACGAAGATACCGTTGAAAACGCGTCAACGATTCTTGAAACCGGGTATGACTCATTTGTATAAATTTACGTTTTTAATTAATAATAATTTTACGTTTCGAGTTTCGAGTTCAGGATTAGCTAGTTAGGTAGCAATAACTAATTTATGAATTACGTTTTAACGATTTTAACCATTAGTAAAGAATACCCAAAAATTAATGCAAGATTTGAATTTACCACTATCCGTGCTGTAAAGTATAGACAATCCTGTTAAAAGAACCATTTGATAGCTGATAGTTTAAGGTTAGTAAAAATAGAGCATTAAACGATAAACCAACATGTTTTCTTTGCTAAACAATATTTAAAAAATAATGAAAGTCTGGAGACCACAGTTTGAAAATTTGAGAATCCCTAGATCGTGTGATATAACACCTTTTTGGTTTCTTTTTATGGGGTTATTTGAAATTAAAGATCTATGCCCACCAGCCCACAAGCACGCATGCGCTGAAGGAGGAAAATCAACGCTGAATCGCCAAAATTCAGCTGCATTTATTCAAAATGGTCATGGAAGATTTCAGCAAAATGTTCGTATGGGCCAGCAAAGCCGTGGAGGCCGTTTGCCCTATGGATAGGGTTGTCCAAGATAACCCTATCCTGTGCAATTTATGATTCAAAGAAAATATAGCAATTTAAAGGAAAAAAAAAACCTGTTTTTTATTTAATTCAAATCTTGTTCTGTCATATTTACCATATACTATCATCTATTTTTACTAAGCCTAGTCTATCAGCTTCAAATGGTTTTTTTTAATATGGTTGCCAACACTTTACTGCACGAATGGTGGAAAATTTAATACTGTCGCTAATTTTTTACACTTTTATAAGGGCACGCAAGTATGCGTGATGTAAACAGTCACACAAAAACACTTTTTCATCATTATTATAATTAAAAATAAAGATGTATGATGATAATGAATAGTTGAATGATAATAGAATGTAAGATTTATCATTGAATAGAGGAATGTTCAGAATATTATTTTTTGCATTCTAATAATCCCTGCAAAACTGACGCCTCTGTTTGTTTATGAGAAAATAGTGTTGCTTGAAGATAAATCCTTTTTTTCCCTCGCTTTAACATAAAATAAAGGAATCCATTGCTGCATTGCAACATGAATTGTATGCTTTGCAAGTACGATAAAGAACCTCTTTATGATAAATAGATTTACATTTGGTGCAATAGAATTGTAGAAGATGTTTGTAATGCAGATTGAAGAGTCGTCTTCGCACACCAGATTAAATTACTGAGCGTATCCGAGCTGTTTGTGAACGAAAACATATAAGCAGAGGAAAGCATGAAATTTCACAATCAACAGCATGACGTAACCTTCAAACTCATGCTTATTTTTCTCCAAGATTGGCATGAATGAGTTCAATGATCGACTATCAGTTACCTCGTTATGCGAAGAAAAAAAATGAATTCGGCATTCTTAGTTTCTTTCGTAACAAATGAAACCCATGTTGAATGAATAACATAAATACTGGAACCTTCCTTTATCCAGATATGTTTCGCACGTATCTCTATTTATTAAATCTGTCTCTACTGTTTAAATATATTTATGTATCTTGATATCTTTTTCAAGTTTCCATTCGTTAAGAAAATGCCTTTTATTCATCCAATCAAGTTCAAATACATTTTTTTAAAACTTGTAGTGGATGACACTCGATGATGATAGTTTTTTTTCTTTCAAATATTAATTTAATGAATATTTGAAATATTCATTGATTTTTTTTATTAATTAATTAAAAACTAATTTCCTGGACAAAAATCTTCATTTCGCCACCGCCGAATAAATAACGAATTCAATTTGTTTGTTTTTCCCCTCACTAATGAGGTTAGGCTTAACATGTTTTCGGCCGATTATTTCAAACGATTATGTTTGTTTTCTTAATGTTTGATATTTTTAAAACTAAGCATTGTAATTAATAGATTTTTCGGATTCATTTCGAATTAAAATAATACAGATTAAATAAAACTAAAATTTTTAAATCTGTATTGCGTTACCCCAACTGGCGTTGAAAATTCGTGCATTTGCGTTGCCACGATTGGCATTGAAAATTCAACATCAATTTAATGTGTTCTGAGTCTGTTCTGATTTATTTTCAATGGATAGAAATTTGATTTTGTTTTGGCCAGGTATAATTTTTTTATAAATCATTTATATTAATTATAATTATTTTAAAAAAAGTTACTGAAACAAATTTTTTTATTGTTGATCTAAGTAGGAATTGACATCATTTTTTATATTACTTGTTTTCTATTCTTATTAGAGCTACAGGTAGCTTAAACGGAATCACTATTCTTCCAACTCCCGGAGGACTGGTTGTGTGGGATCAAGACGAGGTGACCTTCTTCGACGTCAGTGGCGTGAAGAATTGGACTGTTACGAGTGAACCTCATTTCAACTTGAAGTAAGTAGAACGCCACTGAGCTTCTAGCTATCTCATTTTCATGTTCAGAAAAAGA
>JAOUZG010013930.1:0-22630 GCA_026289955.1 Argiope argentata | reverse complement strand
ACAAAGTTTGCATCATAGGATGGACCTGGTTAGCTGAAGTTTGTCTATGCTTCTCTCCAGCGATCCTTCCTTTTAGGGTTACAATTGGCTCAGCAGATAACCACAGTTTGGCTACCCATATCAGATTCCACTCCAAGCTTGACAGTTGGAAGGAGACAATTACAATCAGACGCTCATGCTGGTGTCCTCCGAGCGTGCACCCGCCCTGTTGTAGGGAAAGGTGCAAAAGATAATTCGTCAGACCTTATGACTTTCTTCCACTAATCAATCGACCAGGTTTTGTGAGTGTAGCACCATTGTAGATGATGTTTACCATTAATATCTGTGACAAGTGACTTGGAAATTACTGCTCTGCCATAAATATTCTGCTATTGAAGGTGACTTCTGACTGTAGTCACTGACACTGGAGAATCCAGATGGGTATTGGACACTGTGGTCACTTTTGCTGCAGTTGTTCCCTTTTTAGGCATTACAATCTGCTTCAATGCCGGTCGGTCTCTTTCACTGAGCTTCTCTTCCCACCCATAATTTATCTTTGCCTAATTTGTCTTGCCACGCTGTTGTGTGCTATCATGACTACACACACCGTACCTCTAGAAACGCTTAAAAGTTTGAATGTTTCGGTCACACTCCAGCTAGACAGATTCCTACAATTTGGCCTCTTTAAAAATCTGAGAGATCAGAAATTTTACTCTTTTGGAAAAAAATCCAGGAATTACAGAACATTAATGATGGTAACACATACTACCAGAATATATACATTGCTATCTATAAAAAAAACTAGTGGTTATTATTATATTTTAATGCTTACAAGCAGATTCAAAAGTGCCACTTTATTCACAGGTGCTTCCATTGTTTTAATAACCACCTATATATGCTCTTGTTTTTAGATTAATTTCAGTTTTGAAATTGATGTAAAAAAGAAGAAAAAACTTATATCTACATCTTTGTTATTTTTCAGGTTTCTCTGCTGGACTACGAGACTGGGAAAACGACATGGAACAAGACCCTCGTGAATGCAGAGATTTCCGATATTGCTTTAATGAAGGGGGAGAAGAACGATTTTGTTTTAATGTTGCAGAGAAAGGTAGGGCATTAAAAGACTTAAAATAAAAAATGAAAATTTTATCATTCTTACTGTTTGGTTAAAACCCGAAATAACCATTAAAACTACCTCTACTCTAGGTAGAATAAATTACCTCTACTTACTTCACATCATTGGTGTAAATTATCGTTTGCGTTTATTAAATGATTGAAGAATTATCATTCTTCATTAACTATAGATCCAACTATCACGCGTTTGGTGACATATGAAAGGAAATTTCTGGGAAATAAATGAGCAGATGATAAAGGTAACTTGAAACCATTTTCTAAATCTTCAAGGTTAAAATAGGCTAATTTTGATGTAGCTTTTAAAAACTCTTAATTATGACCAGGGTGCCAACTTCTCACCGTAGTAAGATGGAAAGAAAGAAAAGTTGATCTACAGAAAGTATGTAGAGCTTAGCTTCAAAAGGAAATTTGCCCAAGATTTAACAGAGAGAAAATTATTTTTTGCACTCGTAGTTCAACTTCAGACAATCAGAGTGTGATTTGAATTCAAATGATTAGAAGATAATTTTTAAAATGCAGATAAATTTCATTTATTAAGTATTTTAAAAGCAGTAGAATAAATGTATTAATGTTTATCAAATTCATTTTTTATTAGTGAAACTATCAGAGAATTTTGAGGCAGTAGATAACAGAGAAAAGCAATTACGGAAGAAAGCTGAAAGTATAAAAAAGAATAGAGATTAGTTCTGAGGGGAGACTCAGTAATTATACCAGTTCCTGCTCTATCTACCAACAAGGAAAATATGGCATTCAGGATTTTACTTTATATTCATGCTACCTAAATTTGTGTAGCTTTTCTTATATGTTTGCTAATTCTGCACATATTTATTTCTGTTTTATCTTCTATAAATATTTTGCTAGTTATTGAAATTCCTGTGACATGCCAATCAAATTTTTCAGTGACCAGAATGGTTACATATGTGGGGGTTGAGACAGCTTTCTGCTCTGTAACTTGCCAATCTTGCAGATTGCCTTATATAGGACCATTGATATCATAATGCATTAATCACATATTTTCATTATATAATAGAGAGAGATTGCTTTTTGTGAACACTTTTTATACACCGAAAGTCAAAGAGAGAGATTAAGTAGAATCTCTATAGAATTCAGAACTGAGACTAAAATTCTCCCTTTCAATTCTGAGACACTCTAAATGGCCGTGGAAACAAAATACGATGACCGCCCAAATGCTCAAATATCCCTGCGATATTTCCTTCCTTGAATTTGATTGATTTAATACTTGAAATATAAACTTCTGTCGTTAAAATATTTTACTCTGACGGGCTTAGAGAGATATTGAGACAGAAGGAAGTTAATGGAACTCTCCTAGGGAATTCGAACATATATTTAATCTCCTCTGTTGTTTAGCTACCCTTTAAAAATACGAAGTGTATTTGACAGAAGTAGAATCTTACTTTTGAACAAAAAATTCAGGTGTTTCTTTCTGACTTTTCAATCAAGATAATTTATATGATTAATGAATATTTGAGTAAATTTTTGGGGTTGCAGTGGTAAGGTCTCGGATGCAGAAGTTTTCAGGTTCGAGACCCGGTTTTACATAATAGGACCGTCGTGCAAACAGATCTAGTGTACGCTAAATCCGTCAGGGTCAAACATCTTCCCGCTGGTGTTGTGCGATGTGGAGAGAGAGGACCAGCTCAGGTGTCGTCCTCGTCGTCTGATCGTGATTTAAAATTACGAGTACCGTCCCAGAACAGTCGTAAAGTTGCTTTAAAAGCAAGCGTTAGTATAACTAAACTAAAGTTGAGTAAAAATTCCATCTCCATATTTCTCTTGCTGAAATCGCAGCTGCTCTTTAATGGATGACGCATTATACGTCTTTATCATTATTTCGGTTTCGTTTGTCATTGATAAACTAACTTTTTGTAAATGTTTTATTTTATTCGAAAGTAGTCGGTTATGCTATTTCTCTTTTGTTAGTTCATTTATAGCAAACCATATGCAAATTTCTATGAAAGCATGGATTTTTCTCTGGATCGGAAGCTAGCGAACGATTTAATTTTTATAACTTCCTTCTATTTTGTTTTTAATTGTCTTCACTAATTCGATGTAGCAAATATATGCAAATCGAAAAAAAAATTGTATTTCCATATATTTTAAAGTAGTTCTCTTCCCTTTAAGGTGGAACGCGACCTGAAGGCCGAGGCTGTGAGTCACCTGTCCGAAGTGCCCACAACTATCATCAGTCTATTGTCTGAAGACGCTGTGATCGCGGATGCTGACGCGCCAAAGACCACCCTGGTGGAGGAAATCATCTTCATGGAATTGGGAAGCGGTTACTATCAAACGGTTGACGAAAGAAGAACAAAATACACCGAAGGTTTGTGAGAACTGTCTTTATTTGGTACTTACGTATTAGAAAGTCCAACTTTATCGCCAAATTTGCAGTCGTCACCAATGAGTTGCTAAACCGCCAATTATGGCAACCCGGCAATGGTGTCATCCCTTGATCTTTATCTCCAAATTTAAATCCGTCGCCAATGAGTTACTAAACCGTTGGTGATCATTGGTGAAGACGGTCTAATACGTAAGTACCTTTATTTTGTCTTTTATGCTGAAGAATATGTGATATTTGCGATGTATCGTGCTCAGATCTCGTTTTTTATACCATTAAAAATACCAATCGAAATCAAAATGCTCATGCTTATAAATTAACAATTGGTGGTGTTAACCCTACCATTTTCTCGCAAAATAACACAAATAGACATTCTGCTCATTTCTCTATAAGTGTCAATATCCTCGCTTTGAATCATAAAAGAAAGGATAAAACAGTTAAGGATAAAATGATACAACAAGTATTTAGTTCATACTGAAATAATATTGTTACAAGCGGGCGAACGCTAACGCTCGCCAGAGGTGAAAACGTTGGCGGCGAGTCACAAGGCGCACCGCGCCAGCCGAGTTGACTTGGCGGGAGGAATATTCTGGTAACCCCGAGTCAATTCTGGCAGCGCCGCGTTTTCTCTCGGTGATCGCCGAAGCCTCTCTGTACTTTCGCCGGCTATATAAGAGACGGACTTCCGCTTTTTGGAGAGGATCGCTCTTTGGGAAGAGAAGCGGTTTGCTGGACTAGCAAGTTTTCGCTTGTTATTAGTGAGCGGTGTTTGCGTTTGTTGTTAACGCTGTGTTATTGAGCTCGCTGTGATTGACTGTTGCTGTGCTATACTATAGCTGTTTTGCAAACCGTGTTTATTGTGCGTAAGACTTGCATTTACACTGTAAGTGACTGATTATTGCTGGATTGTGTTTTCTGAAGTTTTACTTTTTCAAGTCATCCTGTAAATAGCTGTAAATAAATTTGTTTGTGTTGTCCTCATATAAAGTCCATTCTATCCGAACCCGCAACGATAAAAACGTAACAATATGGCACATTTTGTTCTTCGAAATATAATGAAAGAACCGAAAATGCATTTTTTTAATTTCTTCCTTTCTACGGATTAGGCCTAAATTTTGCTACACAGTTGCACTTTTTATCAAAAGAACACATGCGAAATTTATATCGTTTGAGATTCCTGCCTAATTGCATTAAGAATTTCGGAAGAGAATATTCTTAATGCTGGACAAACTGCACAAAGACTATTGGAAACTAGTCGTTATTCCAAGTAAACTGCACAAATAATATTGGAAATTGTTTTTAATACCGGGCAAACTATATACAAAGAACGTTAAAAGAAATTATACTTCATGCGAGATAAACTGCAAAAGAATATTCGTTCTTAATAGACAAACTGTTTAAATAATACTCGAAAAGGCAGGTTTTAATGTCAGGTAAACTTGACAAAAAAAAGGATAGTTTTTAATGAAGACAAAGTGAACAAAGAATGCTGGAAGCGATTGTTCTTAATTTGAGCCAGAATTCACACACACACACACACACACAAAATCAGAAATTATTCTTAATTTGACGAAAAGTGCAGGAAAAAAGGCTAGAAATTATTCTTAATACCAGTCAAACTGTGCAAAAAATGTTGGAAAATATTGTACTTCATTCGAGGTGAATTGCAAAGGAATATTCCAAAACAGTTCTTAATGTCAGGTAAATTGCACAAAGTTTTTTAGAAAGTGATAATTCTTAATACCTGGAAAGTCGTTCAAAGAATGCCAAGGACAGCTAAAGAGATCGTTCTTAAGCTTTCTTTGAGAAAAAAAAAAGATGTGAAGAGATTGTTTTTAATTTGAGGCAAAAGGAACAAAGAATATTAGAAATTGTTCTTAATTTAAGACAAAATGCACAAATATTCCTGTGAATATTAAGAGATTGTTCTTATAGAAAGGTAAACTGCTCAATATTCCAAGTGATTGCCAGGCAAATTATGCAAAGAAGATTGGAAGAAACTGTTCTCATACTAGGTTACCAGCAAGAAATTTACAGTGACTTGCGCTCAAGTGTATAAATATTTGCAGCATTATATATAATGTAGAAACAAATGAAAATATTTAATGTGTAGATGATGAAAGCAGACTTTTTCTACATTTTTCAATATCCACTTTTGGCAATCAACTATTTTACCAGGGAAATTAATTGTGTTTAAATTCATTTTAATCTCATAAGTACAATTTGAGGTCCAAGATACCTTCAATAAAGTAATTTTAAGAAGCAATTTATGATAGATATTAAAACCGAGTTATTTCAATAGACTTTCACTTGTTCTGTCTATTATACAGCTGAACTTTCCTACCGGAGTCGAATCCTGTGATGTCATAGTGTGATTAAGAACATAGGTTTCTGGGTAATGTTGCATGTTGTGCGTACGAAAGCCATTTCATTTTCAGCTCATAAAATTAGAAAAATTTAATTCTTCAGTTAGCAACATTAGATGAAAACCACATTATTATTTAACGATATAATTAAATGCATTATAAAATTTGTTGACATTTTTTAAAAAATAATTAGCAAGACGTTGAAAAAATTGCATAGCATTAAATTGTTGTTATTAAAAAGCCATATTTTTCAAATGTTAAAATATAAAAGTCATTTTTTGAACAAGAATATTTTCGAAAATTATTACGGGAAAAAAGTGAAAAATCTTTTGAATTTTTAATAAAATTTTTTTAAAAGTCTCTTTAAGGTTTAGATTTATATTATGTAGAATTTATTTGTACCGGATTTTACACTCTAGGCCAAATAATTTGATCTTTAGAACGCCAACATACAGACACACATTCTTCTTTTTTACATAATTGTTAGAGGCTTTTAAAAAATGTGATCTGAGGAGAACGTATTTTGTCTCTCATTATTTTATCTGTTTTTTAACTTAATTTCTGAAATTACTGTTAATTCAGACATTTGAATAACGCCTACTTTTTATTTTCTCTTTCAGGCAAATCCTACAAAAACAGCCTCACTGGTAAGTTCGATTTTGTAAAATTATAATTATCAGAATATCGTATCCATGTTGTTGCGATTCTGTAATATTGATCTCCTGTGACGTTAGTGCCATTTTTGTAAAAGGTGTTTTAAAGATATTCTTAAGGATTCCTAAATGAATGCCGGATCAATGACTTTTACCATTGGCGTCTTGGTGATAAAATTTCTGTTATAAACTAGAGTTTTTCTATGCCTATATTAAGAACAGAGATCTGAAGGTTCTTCTGGAGAATTCCATGTCCTATCAGAAAACTTACAATAAATATTGCGATTGAAGCGAATGAATCAAGGCAATTCTCTCTGTTTGAAGTGTTGATCGCAAAGATAATTCTAGTTGTGTAATCCAAGGATTATTGGACTCAACTCACTCATAAACACCTTTTGTTTGGCGAACAGAGTCCTATTTGTTCAGTGTGTCAATTCAATTTTACTGTCATTCCTATTTTAATAGAATGTCAGATTTTTAATCACCATAGGTTAAATTATTTCGGATTGTCAACATTAAAAATTCATGACATGGTAAGAGAACATCCTGGCCTGAAGATTTTTAAATTTTAAAAATAAATTGGATTTTTTGCTTCGTACTCTTTACTTTTGCTTCTTACTCTTTCGTTTAACTCTTTTAAGAAATTTTATTTTTTACTACTTTTTATGTTGATATCTATAATGTAACAAATGCTTTACATGCTATAATCGATTTTTAATATTTGAAATATATTTTTTACCGTATCTTTGGCGCAACACGGCCAAAGTTGCCATAAATTTCAAATTTAAACTCAAACCCGAGCATTGTTGGTATTTTTGAATTGGCGATTTACTTTGTGCTTGCATTTTGAGCTTTAAAAGTGCCATTTTGTCTATACCTATGCTGTGTTTTTGCTGTCTACGATCCATGCTTTCTTGTGAGGTAAAGCAATGTATTCTGTTATCTAGATAATAGAATTTCTTTAACAATGAATAAAAAAGTGGAAATCCATAAATATTTGTGAACAACAGGAATCCAAACCGCTTGAAAAGGTTTTCTTCCAGTTTTACTCATAGATGCAGTGAAATAGAGTAAAAGTTTCTAGAGTAGAGTTCATTAACAGTTGCTTAAATACATCTATCATACTATTTTTAACGCTACCACATCTGCCTCATTAAAATGTTACAGATATTTTAAATACATATTGGCAAGAATAAGTTACCCACTTCAAAATGCGTTCTATTCATCCAAATGAGATAAAATTTGAACTAGAGATTATTGAGATGATGCACATTACATTTATTAAATAAAAATATTACAAAAATTCACAGCTAGGTGGCGTTGTAATGCACATAACACCATTTAATACGGTTTATAATTGTTAAATAAATACAAATTATTTTATATTATTACTTACAAGTGATTAGGAATCTGTGCAAACATTGGAAACTGATACACATTTCTAAACCGACACATCTTTACACGATAATCTTTTAAGCTTGGATCTTCTATCTTACTCTATTGATACGCATATTTTATTCGTAAACTTAAACAGCGATAATGAACAGCAGCTAAATTATTTGACATTTTCAGAATGCGTTGAAAGTTTAAATCAGTAAATAAAAAAAACGAAAAATTGTTGCAAAGTAAACCTAAAAACATGTTTAGAAGTTTATTAAAATTTAGAAAAACCTAGAAACATAAAGCTGATTTCTTTGAATATTTTCTTATTTTTTTAAAACTAAAAATAGCAATATTTTGAGTAATAATATGTTCTGAAGTCATCTAAGATGTTGAAAATTTTGAGTAAAAATCCTATTAATCCAAAAATACCTTTATTAGTGAGCCTCTATTAGCTTCGAAGTACTAGTTATAGGACAATCTTGGTATTCTAGGCTCAATGAGCTGCTCTGTAGAGTTTTGTGGACTATTTTTATTAGGCATGTAAGAGTCTGAAGATAGCATTTCAATTTATAAACAATATCCTTTTAAAAATTATCCTTCAGACCATTTTATAGTTTTTAGCTCTATAGAGAAACAATGAGATGTAGTTTTTAATTACGAACAATTTTTACTTTTTAATTAAAATTAAAGTCACAGATGATAAGAAGATTTCGTTTTTTATAATGTTTTAAATATGAGTATTTCATGGAGTTTGAAATATTTGTCCCCGGTGCAACATGCGGTATCTTAAACAATTAAATAAATATGGACATGAAAATACTTGAAAGCTTTTGTACTATTTTCATTATTTGAGACTTATAAGAAAATATTATCGTTCAAGATGCTCTATAGAGCAAAGCAATAGATCTACAACTACTAAATTTGATACTTAATTTCTTTTTTAAGGTACAGATGTCTACTGATAAGGATTTTTTTTACAAAATTTTAATAATATTTTATTCAAAAAATAGTAAAAAAATTCAAGATTTTCGTTGAAGCATATTTTCTTTAATAAAATTATTCGTATTCCATCAACATTAAAAAAAAAAGCCTTTCAGTATTATCAGTGTTATTTTCGTATATTTTTTACTTGAATTTCTTGAAAGTTGAAGAGGATTGATTAATCCATAATATTATTTAACATGCTCTGACTCCATAAAGGTTGGAAACAATCGCTGCACAATTTTATATCAAAAATATATCTTTATCTCACAACTAACAACATCGCAAGCCTTGTTACTGGGAGCTACTTTGGATATATTCCTCCGCGCTCTCTTGAGTGGTGGGAATACTGAGTCATGCTACGCCTCAAGGCCATTTTATGATTAATGGAGATGAAACACGCGTCATACATTAGCACTGTCTCTTCGAGAGAATTAGAACGACCACTACAAAGTTTTAAAGTAATTTTAAATATGTTTTACAACACTAATTTCCATTTGAATTAAAAGTCTTGTATCCTGGAGGAAATAATATTGTTAATAACCCAAAACCACACACTTACACACACAAATAAAAAAACAGTATAAATTGGTCTAATGCTTGCTAAATCTGTTTGGGTCAAATGTCCTCTTTCCGATGAGGTGTGAAAACTTGGAAAGAGGAGATGCCTCATCTACCTAATCAAAAGCGTTTTAATTATATGATTTATCATCATGCGCCTTTCGATGATGAAACTCGAATTATCACTACTATATAGTTAAACCCAAATGGTTTGAAACTATTTTAAAGTTCCACGTGAGTTTGCCGCCAAGATGGCAACCCAGACGATCAATTTAATTGTTCTGTAGCAACCCTTCGGTGATTGCTTCCAATCACTGTGAGCTTTAACAGCCAACTTGATTTTTTGTTGGCGATATGAGGTGGTACGCCAAAGTCGATTCCAATGCAAATTCTAATTACAATATACAGAATACAATAGCCAGAAGAAGTAAGCCTAAATCACCAACAAGTGACAACGGCTCGGATTAGAATTTTGAATATTAGTTAAAATTTCTTTTACAATGTTATTTAGAGACTTATTGTTTCATTTTCTTTCAGTCGTTCCAAGGCCAAATAACGAGATCGCCATTGTGATTCTGAAGCAGTCCGAAGTTACTTTTCCACATACTATGCTGAAAAGTATTAGTGTCAGCAACTGGGACATTTCCATTACTGAAAACAGACAGTGCAGTTGGAGTGCGTGAACTGTGATAGACTGAAATTCCAGAGCACCTAAAGAAGTGTGATCTGAAGTTGAAACTTCTATATAAATATTCTCATATAATTTTGACGAATAGCTCTTTCATCTAAATTTATTTTCTTCACTTCATGGCAATTATATTTTAATATAAAAATATTATCATTTGACTTTTATCCCATAATCTGATTGTTTAGTTACTGTTCTTAATCATGCTGATATATTATTATTTCCATGGCTATTGATAGAGTCATCAATTCACCTGAACGGGCTCATTATCAGTTTAAACAGTTTCAGATTCGGCCAGTGGATAACATGAAATAATATTCTCATAAATTTTGTAATTCATTCTGAATCGAATGCTTGTTAAATGTGGGAGAAAATAACTTTTTACCATGTGCTGATTCTTATTTTTTTATCTTCATCTAAGGACATATTTATATCTTGAGGAACTTCTGAAAATGATCCTTGCTCAACTCTTTGCAGAAGAATTCAATGCCTTGTATAAAGTTAATGAATATTTTGTATTCTATCTGCCAATGAACAAAATTTATATATATGAATTCAAATTCAAATACCAGTCATTAATACAACTATACAATCTGGCTCATTCTAATATATGAATTACCAAAATGAGTTATTTGAATTTTGTATTGTTTTTCTCTATAATCTAATTGGTAAGAAATACATTTTTAATAACTATTGATTATTCTTATAAGATTGAAGCCTTTGAAGGTCTTTTTATGGCACATATTTTTATTTATATAGGTCTTAGTTTAACAAATACAAATGATCACTAGTAAAATACCACCTAATAGAGTTCTGATATTTGAATTTATTATTGTTTCATAGAATTGAGAACATATTAAAAAATTTTAAGAAAGAGTTTATATATATATATTTTGTATTTAAAGATAATGTGCATGTTTTTGTGGATAGAAATCCTTTATATGTATGGTAATTTAGTTGATTATATTTTTTGTTGTATTTTTCTCAAAGAATTTGAAACATAAATATTTGACTCCAAGTAAAAAGTCTATTCACTTTGGTGTAAAAATCACATTTATAAATAAAATATAGTGCTGAATATTTATTGACAGAAATTTTAAGAAGAGATGAATGTGAAGAATCCATTCCTAGAAAACGAAAAATTCCAAAAATATCTTTTTTCTTTAACAATGTGCATAAGCAAGCTTTAGTTTCTTTTAATTTCTTCCTATATTAGTTGTGAGGTTTTGTTATTGATTGCAACTATGTGATTAAGATAGTTATTAATGAATAAATCAAAGATTTTGAAGTATTTAAAATATTAAAATTTTTACCTAAAAATTATTATTATTATATTTTTATAGAATAGAAGTTCTGTTGCCATATCAACAGAAAAATCTTTTCGATAATTGATTAATTCTAGTAATATCGCTTCTTGCTGATTGATGAAGAAGTAATATTTTTCTCATAATCAGTGGAATTGTTTTCTTCCAATTATAAGAATGCACAATTCTGAAAAATGCTGTATTATAATGGATCGTCTTTCTGCTCAAAAATTAATGTTTCCCTCATAATCATTGGAACCGTTTTTTTTAAACTTATAAGAATACACTAGAATTCTGAGTAATGCTGTTCAATAAGGGATTGTTTCTAGTGTTTTCATCCCCCACCCTTCTTGATACTGAAGAAATAATGTTTCCCTAGTAATCATTGAAATTGTTGTTGTTTTTTTTTCATCAATAAGAATGCACTAGAATTCTGAGAAATGCTGTTTAAAAATAGTTATCCACTCTAGTTGTTTTTTCTTCTTGCTGCTGAAGAAGTAATGTTCCCTCACAATCATTGGAAACGTTTTCTTCCCATTAATAAGAATGCACTAGAATTCTGAGTAATGCTGTTCAATAAGGGATTGTTTCTATTGTTTTTTTCCCCTAATTGATACTGAATAACTAATGTTTCCCTCACAATCATTGAAGTTGTTTTTTCCCACCAATAAGAATGCACAAGAATTCTGAGAAATGCTCTGAGTAATTGTAAATTCTTAGTAATGGTCTTTTCAATAATATATTGGTTCTGTTTGCTTTTTTCTTTTCTTCATGCTGCTATAGAACTATCGTTTCCCTCTCAATCATCAGAATGTTCTTCCATAATAAGGATGCACTAGAATTTTGAATAATACTTTTCAATAATGGATACATTCTAGTTATTTTTTATTCTTGCTGTAGAAGAATTAATGTATTCCTCACAATCATTGGAATTGTTTTCTTCCATAAATAAGAATATACAAGAATTTTGAGAAACAATATTTAATAATGAATATTTAGTTGTATTTCTTCATGGTGCTGAAAAATATGTGTTCTTCACAGTCATTTTCATTTACTTCTTATAGAAACAAACAAACAAACAAAAAAAACGACTCTAAAAAGTCTACTCAACAATGAGTATTTATAGTTGATATATACTTTTTATGTGTTCTTCACATCACAGGATTCATTTTCTTGCAGAAACATAAATACAAAAAATCTGAAATACGTTTTTCAGAAGTGCCAGAGTTACAATTCCATTTCTTCTGATTGTTGAAAAGTTCTAATTATTGTATATATTTAATAGTTAATATCTAAAAGAAAATGATTTAATCGATTAAATTGGTACACCACAAGATAGTTAAAAATACAAGTATATTTAAATTTAACTGGTAGTAACTCATTGGCAATGTAGCGAGAAGTTCGATAATTTTAATTTAAGACAAGATCCAATTTTTAAAAGAATCGCGTTTAAATAAAGGATTACTTTGATTAAAGGATTTAAGTACTCGGTTGTTGATGATTGATTTTTAAGGATGACATTTTAAGTTGAAGTAACTGATGAAGATGCAGCTATCATAGAAGTTAAATAAAGGATGAAAGGACAGGGAAATTTATTTTCTTCACTTCATGGCAATTATATTTTAATATAAAAATATTATCAATTGACTTTTATCCCATAATCTGATTGTTTAGTTACTGTTCTTAATCATGCTGATATATTATTATTTCCATGGCTAATGATAGAGTCATCAATTCACTTGAACAGGCTCATTAAAAGTTTAAACAATTTCAGATTCGGCCAGTGGATAACATGAAATAATATTCTGATAAACTTTGGAATTCAATCTGAATCGGATACTTGTAAAATGTGGGAAAAAAATAACTTTTTGTCATGTGCTGATTTTTTTTTATCTTCGTCTAAGGGCATATTTATATCCTGAGAAACTTCTGAAAATGATCCTTGCTCAACTCTTTACAGAAGAATTCAATGTCCTGTATAAAGTTAAAGAATATTTTGTATTCTATTTGCCAATGAACAAAATATATATATATGAATTTAAATTCAAATATCAGTCATTAATACAACTATACAATCTGGGTCATTCTAATATATGAATAACCAAAATTAGTTATTTGAATTTTGTATTGTTTTTCTCTATAATCTAATTATTAAGAAATAAATATTTAATAACTATTGATTATTCTTATAAGAGTGAAGCCTTTTGAAGTTATTTTTAAGGCTTATATTTTTATTTATATAGGTCTTAGTTAAAAAAATACAAAAGATCACTAGTAAAATACCACCTAATAGAGTTATTATACTTAAATTTATTATTGCTTCATAGAGTTGAAAACATGCTAAAAAATTAAGGATGATTCAATGATTCAATTATGATAAAAATTACAATATTTTTCTTCTCCAAAATTTCTTTTGTCGCTTTAGTAACTGTCTTATAATAATCTAATTAATAAACTGCATGGCATAGAGATCTATGTCTAAAATAGAGATGTCTATTAAAGGCATAGAATTTTATGTCTGTAATAAAAATGTCTATTATAGACATAGAATACTTATTATAGCAATGTGTATGTAGATATACAATCCTAATATGGAAATATTTATTACATGATTTGGTCTTTGCTCGAAGGAATTATCATATTTTGTAATTTTACAAATGCAGATCCCTCATATTCTTGTTTCCCAAAGAATCTATTTCATGTTTCATTTCACTTTATAAAACTATCATCTTATAATCGAACGAAAATATTTTACCTGAAATTTAAGGAAGCAAAATTGACATTCCTAGGAAGATTCATTATCATCAATATTTTTCAATTATTTTGAAAATATTTTAATCATAATTGTGTATTATATTCAAATAAAAATGTATATTGAAAATATTTTAATCATAATGATATATTATGTATTATATCCAAATAAAAATATGTACTATTGTATGTCTTGATGGGTAGCCAGATTAAAGTTTCTTCTAATAAAAATGTTACAATGTCAGTGCTTTTTTGTTTGTTTGTTTGTTTTCTTTCTTGAGATAACTAAAGTCGAACAATTCAATTTGATTTCTGATATCACTGAATAAGTATTAAAATTTAAAGGTTGTTTATTTTCATCATTAGTTATTCAATTGAATATCTTGAAGATTTTGGGTTTTTCTCTTATTATAATGTAACATTCAAGAAATGCAGACAATTTTATATCATAATTTTGCTGTGATGTCATCATGTATTATTATTAAAAAGTGTCAGCTGCCACTTTTTATTCTTCTGTAGTGGCATCAGCGTAGAAGTTTAGAAATCGTCATCCGTAGAATCACCTCTCCACTCCAAAGGGCGAAAACGTGCCAAATCTCGTGAGCTGTGTTTGAATTTCGCATTGACTTTTGGAGGGTTGGTTTCAGCGAGGGAGAATACGCAACAACGCGGAGAGTTGGCGAGTTTTGAAAAAAGCGCCAAACAGCGCCAAGTGGTGGTGTGATTATCCGGTCGCGCCGAAATCAAAATAAATGGAGTCAGATTTGTGTGTTTATTTGGATAAAAGTTTGAAAGGAGTTATAAGTGGTTTAAGTAGCTAACAAATACTATTTTTTCTATTATGCAAATATTTAATGCGGAGCAGGATTTGTTGGGTAAATGTAATCTGACGCAAACAATATTGTTGTGAACTCAGGATGTGATCACCGAAACGAAAGTGAGTGATTCGAATTGTTTCATACTCTTTCTAATCTCTTATTAGAAGTTAAAAATAAGTTTATCCGTTGTGCAAATAGCTCTTGTTCACTCTTCTTTTACAAAGGTATATAATACATAGAAAAATTTAACGTTTGAAGAGTCCGATATTTTGACAAAAGTGATACAGACACGTATGGCTAACGTTGAGCGTTTGTTTAAAAACTTAGAAGTTCTTGATGAAGAAAAAATGTGATATTTTGTTGCTAAGTATAACTTTAGAAGATAAATATAATTCTGAATATGGAAGAATATCACAAAAGGCTCACTGAAACTCGAGTTGCTATGGAAATATTTGTTTATAATTTGAATAAAGCTGTGTTATAGTCATAGAGCTGGTATACTAATAGAGGGAGTGCAACCCTACTAAGCCGTGGGGCAAGATAGAGACACGTGCTGTGTTTATGGAATTTGTATTCACTGTAACCGCATTATCCATTCCCCATTATATTTCAATGTTAGATCTTTTCTTGCTTTTAACGGTTCCATTTTAAAGCTTATTTAAGCTCTGGTTAACAATTGCTGTGCAATTGGATGCAAATAAAAACCTTCTATGGTCAGTTCTCTGTCATTTCACTGGTATAAACAATAAAATATATTCTATTTATATCCATTTTAATACATTTTAAAATTTCGTAGCCACGATCACTCAGTGATTTTGTTGTTATAACTGAATAATATTTCATAGTTTGGTGTACTTATTGTATTTAATTTATTTAACTTGTTATTAAGGTTCATTTAAACTGATGGAACTGTATTATATTTTGTTACTTGCTTCATTTTAAGCTCGAATGTGTTGCAAGCGGTTGGCTAAAAGCTTGGCGTGATTTTTTCTCGCCAATACAAGTGTTTATATAAACATTATTACATAAACGCACTTTTTATTCATCCAATAAAGTTCAAATAAATTTTTTAAAACTTGTTGTGGATTGCATTTGATTTTAATTCAGTTTTTTTCAAATATTAATTCATAAATTTGATTAATTAATTAAAAACTAACTTTCTCGCTAAAAATTTTCGTTTCCCTGTCGTCAAATAAATAACGAATTCAGTTTGTTTTTTTCCAACAGTAATGGGGTTAAGCTTAACATGTTTTCGCAAACGATTCTGTTTATTTTCATCATGTTTGATGTATTTAAAATTAAACATGGTTAATTAATCGAATTTTCTGATTCATTTTGAAATACTTTCAAATTAAAATAATGCAGAATAGAGGAAATTAGAAATTTGTATTTGTGTCCCCAGCTGGTGTGGGAAATTATAGCTTTCTGCGGTGTCATAATTGGCTTTGAATCATCAATTGGCGTTGAAAATCCAATTCTAATATAATTTTTTATCAATTATTTATAGTAATTGTAATTGTTAGGTCGGGATGGTTGAAATCTATTTCTTTTTTCAGGGCAGCTTTTAATTGTTGTTCTAATTAATGCTCCATGTTTAAATGAAATTATTTGAATTATATGGAGAAATTGTAATTTAAAATAAAATATTATTTTCTTTATGTTTCATTTAACAATTATTTGGTGTGATAATTTGTGGTTTCTTTTATTATAAGAAAGATGTTCTTAACTGAATCATAAGCTTTATTTAGTCACTGAAAATTTGTTGATAGTCACACCAAATACTCTGTATTTTTTTTAAAACTTAACATTTTTGAACTTTAATTTGATAATACATGTTTTTGTCTAATGTTAATATCGTAATTTAGAATTATATAACATTTTCCAATTAATGTAAAACCCTAACAAAATGAGAGTTAAGATCTTGCTATTTGATATACATTTTGTTGCTCATCCATGCCCAAAACTATTTTTTTTTGTAATTTTTATTCTGTAAAGAAACTGGAGTAATGAATAGAATTGTTTAATTGCTTTCATCAGAAGTTGATTTCAATAAAGATCGATTGGACAAGAATTGTGAATTTTATCTTCAAAGAAATTGATTTAAATATGATACACATCCAGATGCTTATAAAACTAATACAAAAGAATATATTTACAATTGTTAACTAAGGTTAATTTTTATTAATTAAAATTAAGTTAATTTTTATTTTTATTAAAATCAACGACCTAAAATTAGATTTACACCACCATACAATTAATAAATAATAACAAAGTAGCTTTGATTGAGGTGGATTAACAGAAACTTTGTTGAATTTTGTTTGCTCCATTCACTAAAATTACTAAAATGAGAAATCTACAGAATAATTATGTAGAATTATGATAATTAACGAATTTCTCACTTTCGAAAATATTTAAGTAATCTCTGATCAATTCTTTTAATTTTTTTATTGGGACAATAAAAGTATTTTCGGGTATTTCTTTTTATACTAAGAATCAACAGATAATTGATATTAGAAAATTTTTCTGACCGGTTTTAAATTTTAAAAAAATAATTGCAATATTAAATAAAATCCTAATAAATGTCTTTAATGTATAATTTAAGATTTTATAATTTCTCTCTCTAATAACATGGATAGTAATTGATATATATCCATAAACACAGTATTGCGAAGGAGGAAAAGACTTAAGTCACTTTTATAATCTGTTTTTATAAAGGTATTTTTTAAAAAATCTGTTTGAAATAATGACAGAAAGTATTGAACATGTAATGTAAAATACAAAGATGTTTTTAGGTAAATAAAAGAAATAAGATGTTTATTTGAAGAAGAAAAATAATTACTTTTAATTAATGCAAAAAAAGCAAGCAAATAATTTAACATGATTTAAGTCAACAAATTAAGATATTTATGTTTTGAAAACGAAAAATTATCTTCGCAATCAGTTTACTTGTTTTTGCTTATTATAATAATTTCTAAACAAGAAAAGAAAAAAATAAACTTTCCAGGAAATGAAAATCGACTGAAAATTACAATGGCGGGAAAGCAAAAGATTGCGCGACATATTTTGAGTTCGCCGAGATTTGGGATAAGTCGCCAAAAATGGTATCTTTATTCTCAGATTACTCACACAACACTTGGTTAATCATGCGTACGGATATTGAGACAAGAAAGATACGACTAGCGCCTTCTATTTATATTCCAGCTCTATGGTTAGAGTCCGATATTTTGACTAAGAAAACGAAACTTCTCAAAAAAGAATTTTTGAAATTTGGGGGATTGATGTAAAAGACTGGTTGACCAGTTAAGCAGAATTTATTAAGACGTAGAGATGACTTTGGAATATAAATTTCAATATCTAATCCCGTCATTGGTGCCAGCCGAGCAAGAAAAATAGTTTAGAGCTTTCCTCCCACATCAAAAAATTATGAGAAGGCAGTTGAAACATTAAAGGGACGGTCGGGGGGGGGGGGGAGAATTCTATGTTGGGGAGTTACTTGGACTTGTCATAAAAAATGACATGTCAAGGAAATCGAAATTAAGTATTGCTCAGCTATATGACAGATTGAAATCGCCTTTAAGAGCACTCGAATTCATTGATATGACGTCAGATAAATGCACCGCCATGCCTTTCCCATTAGTTGAATCGTGCATATCCGAAAAAATCCTTCGAGTATGGTTACGAAGTCCGGTTGTAGTTAACGATGATCAAACGAGCGACCAAACGTTAGCGAGCTACAATGTGTGTTATAATTACTTCCTGTAATTTCTGCAGGAGAAATATAGTAACTACTTTATCTTAATTAAAACGCATCCTTTGCCCATCTTAGTAAAAGAAAATTCCACATAACTTCGATTCTCCATCTAAAAAGGAATCCTCAGAACAAAGACACGCTTCCTTTTCAGATATTTCTTTATTTCGGGTATAAAAAAATCCGGAGAAATAAAAAAACCGAAAGATTTTTTTTATAAGAAAAAAGTTTTCTAATGGAGCTCCTGGCTCCATCTAGTGACGCCTCTTGAAAACGAATTAGAATTCACAACAGTGAGAAACTGAAAAATTTGTTGCTTTTTCTGAGAATTGAAATTGAGAGCAAAGAATGAATTTCATTGACCAAAACAGGATTTAAACAAGAAAGGAATCCCGAGTTGGGGAATGTAAATTCCTATCGTACCAACAGCAAATGAGTTGCTTATTGGATGGAAACGTTTTGGAGATATAAACTGTGTGTGTTTGCGTGAAAAAATCAAAAAGTAGAAAACTGTTTTAAAGTTCAGTAAATACCAGTGAGTGAAAAACTGAAACTCTTGTAACTGAAAAAATGTTGTTTTACTTGTTTGCAAGTGAATCACCGTTCCAAGTTCCTCTAAAAGTCAAATATTAGATGTTCAAAGAGAAATTTAATCGTCCTGTGCCTGAAATTGAGAAGAAAAATTCAGACAGTCAAATGAATAATACTCTGTGTAATCAATGTTATTCTGAGGTGTTTTTACAAACATTACTCGTTAGACTTTGTTTTCATGGAAAAGGAAAGTCATTGAGAGTTTTAGTCGATACTGGGTCTCAAAGATCGTATATTTTAGATAGTACTATTCAAAAAATAAGATGTAAGCCATTTTCTACTGCAATGTTAACCCAAGTAATCTTTGTGAAAATAAAGTTTAGAAAAAAAAAGTGTTTAGAATTGACTCTATTAACTAGCTGCAATAATTGCAAACAAGAAAATTTTTACCAATATTACAATAGCATTATCTAAAATCGATAATATTACAATATACATGACTTAGGTTTACGACTGGTTACATGATAATCAGAATAATAATAAACAAAAGATTAAAATGATATCTGCTATTCATTTCTCAATGCATCATGTCAGAGCATAATTTCTTGAGCTGACAAGCATTACGTGCTCGTTCAAGTTAAATTATATTTCAATTCATTTTAACTGTACCATTGAAGGAATCATTTTAGTATGGCAAATGATCCAAAGAAACTTTGTCAGGCATTTATTGTTAAAAAAATATCGCATTTCCTATTTATTTCATTTCATCTAATCACGTGCTCAAAATGACATTTTTCTAGGTTGTATTTGCTGTAGTCATTATTTTTTTTAAAATCAAAGCTTTTGTAAATGCAATGACAACACGTTATTAAAAGCTGACTTTTCGAGATGCTCTTGCAGATAATAAAATTTTCATTTTCCGCCAACGGATTTTTGTTGACGTCAGAAAACCTAATTCCCAAAACAATATCATGACCTGACAGGATAAAAAAAACATTATTAGGAAAACAGAAGACTAATGTTTCTCCTGTCAAAAAGTTGCCTACCACAGCTCAGAGTGTAAACTTCAATTTAGTTGGGCACCGAAAGTCACAACTCCAGAAAATAAATGGAAAGAAATCATTTCTAAATGTATTAACTGTGATGAAACGTGTATAACTTCATTTCGAAGTTGCTGAAAATACCACTAATTGTGCAGATTGCGTTTTCCTTTTCACAGAAGGAACCTTTGTTGATAGTTGCTAAAGAAAAAGCTCATGAGAGGGCGCCATGTGTCCCAGCAGCTAATCCACTATCTAAAATTAGTGGTACGAGAGATCTGATCGACTTTTACGGATTCATGAAAAATATTAAAGTTGTAACACACGTTTATAAACCTTCTTTTAAATATAACTGGAATCTTAAATTATTACTTCACAAAACATTTTTACCCCGATTTATTTATTTAAATTTTAAGAACAAATTTAAATAGATTGTGAGTAAAATGCCAATGAAGTACCTGGATAAAATTTAAAAGTAAAAAAAAAAAAAAACCTACTTTATTGAATTTAAAGGGTTTAAGCATTACATATTGAAATGTTAATTAATAGAAAATTTTAAATAATTGAATTAGCTTTTACTAAGTCACAAGGGCTTAAAATTTTAAAAACCAATAAAAATTTATTTCAAATTTCTGTCTCCCAAGCACAATGAAAAGTTAAATAATATTATTTAAATATAAAATAAATCTTATTCATATCTTAATCCTATAATGTTTCCAATATTTTTATAAGTCAATTAGCCACACGTATTCTTTATTAAGAAAATGGGAAAAGAAAGGGTACTTAAAAAGGGTACAGTGTAAGGTATTAATTTTGCAAAAAAAGTATTTTAAACAACGCCAAATATTTATATATAATTAACTAAAAAATGACATTAAAGTCATAAAGTTGGAAGAAGAACTTTTTCACTGAAGAACTTTCAGCGCAGAAAAAATTGTTTATCTACAGCCCTACGAAATAAATTTTACCATAATTAAATTTCGTTTAAATAAAAAAAAGATAATTTTTTTACCACTATATTAAAAAAAAATTTTTATTAGTATTTTTACACTGCTCCAATTCGATAGTTGTTCTTTCGTGTTAGAATTTAACTGTTCAAGAATGCTCTAGATTGCTAGAGCAGGTTATAAATGATAGTGTTCTCTAATTTCTGTCATAAATGGCCACCCCACAGAGAAGTACATCAGAAGCGGATAGGGGCTGCTCCAAAAATTCTGCTCCGAGGGAAAAAGTTACGAGGGAAAATCTTCAGAATAGGATCTCATTAAGCCTATCCCTAAAGAGCGGTTTGGTTGTGCCGGTGTTTATTGACAGCTAAAAGATTATTTTCAATTAATTTTAAATATGTATTTGATTAATTTAAAATGTAATAGTATTTATATTTTGTATATCCATAAAATCCAGTATCAAGACTTATTTATTTATTGTTATCAAGGTTGGGTCCGATATTTTTTAACAGCTCAAAGGTTGTTTTGAACGTATTTTCAATTCATTTTAAATATTATTGTATGATTTAAATATGCATTTGATTAATTTAAAATACGTTATTATTGTGTATTAATGTTTATGTTTTGTTAATGCATAAAATTCAGCATCACAAGCCTTATTAATTTATTATTAGCAATTTTAAATACTTTCATTTATTAATTAATGCAATTATAGTGTGTATATAAAAAAGTATTACCTTTCAATCACTTGCGAATGTTATTATTTTGTGAAATAAGGTTTAATATGGATTTAAGAATTGCAAGCTCTACACGATATCAACATTATAAAAGGTTTTTTTTCAGACTATTAAGCATGTAAGTTACATATAAAAAGTCATACATTGTTAACATGAAATATTTTATCCATATATTTTTACATATGTTGATAATAAATCTAATGCACAACTATTTCTATAATTTAAAAAATAAAGCTTTTCATTGACAAATGATGTAAAAGTTGGACAAAAGATTATCTTCAGTTCAGAGAGAAAAAAATATATGTGATAAAATATCTGATATATTTCATTATATCTGAAAAATTTTTAAAGATAAATCTTACTTTATTTCTTTAAAAAAATTACTAATGATTGTTAAACAATTTTCATCATATGTAAGGAAAACTTATTTGTGTGTGTAATGAGTAATGTTTTACTATTAAAATTTGCCTTCATATATTTTTTGTGTGTGATTGATTTAACTCATTTAACAGCTACTCTGGTGCAATGAAATTATAAAAAAAGATAAGTTATATATCCCTAATATAGAATCTAGGTGAAATAAATAATGACAAATTCAATGGAAAAATATAGAACTTTTAGATTGTATCAATTTCCATGAGATTATCAAACTTCTT
>JAOUZG010013929.1:8568-31055 GCA_026289955.1 Argiope argentata | reverse complement strand
TCGAGAAATAGTTAACGGATATTGGAGATATATTTGTACCAATTTGTAGAGCATTTATTGGGGAAGGTTTTAGTACATTAAAATCATATCAAAATAAAAAGGTGGAGTTTTATAATTGTGATTTTGACCTATCCACGCTTGCACGAAGACCTCAAACTGCGCATGTGCAAATAGCAAGAAATGCGGTATGCATATGCGATATATTTTTTTGTTTATGTCTGATTTTGAACAGCGATTCAAATCTCATTATGCCGAAAAGAAGGAAATCCAAACTCGAAATGATTGCTTGTGTTTTGTCTAAGGACATATCATATTTTGACCTTTGTAACAGTCTAAATATTTCTGAATATAACAGCCTAAATATTTCAGTGGGATATAAAAATTGCGTTGTAGCTATTTTTGATAATTTCTAAAAATGATTTTTTGTTTCTTTGATGTTGCGTAACATGTACACGTTATATCTGCTGGAGGATGGATTTTTTATCTTGGATGAAAAATGGGCTTTGTACTGCTAATTAAGATATATCTAATAAAACAAAATAATTAAATTTGAAGGTTTTGATTATAGTTTACATTGGTTGCAGAGTTTAAACAGAAGAGGAATCGAATTGTTGTTATAGCTTTTTCGATTTCAGCCTTTATGTTATGCAAAACTCTTTGTTACTTATTTTTGTCAGGCCCACATTGTAAGTGACTTTTATTATATTATTGCGTTGATGAAATTAGCGTAGATAAATTGTGTGTTTACTAAAGTTAAAGATAACACTCGCTAATTTCAATTCGAAACTATTCAATTAACTAAACCTTACATCTGTTTTTATCCACAAGACAAAATGACTCGTTTATCCTGAATTAAGAATGACAGAAATTATAAGAACATTCTAGAACTAACGAGAAATAACAGAAAGTAAATCAATAATAAAATACTTTTTAGGCAAATTGCCTGCATCCAGATCCGAACTGGCTAAGAGATTTCAATTCATAGCATTCATCCATGAAGCCATTCAATCTGCGCCAAGTTGGAACAAATTTCTACAATATTTAACACTTACTTGTAAAATAAATAAATAAAAATTCCAACACCAAAATCGTAATTATTTTTTCCAAAATTTTCAATTCAACACCAATATTTGGTAATTTATCACCAAAATTATTGTTTCTTTAATTATTTTCTGTCTCACCCTTTAAGTTATGCAGAATATTTTTTAACATTTTTTTTGCTGCACACCGTAAAGAAAAATGTTACATGACTAAGCCTTGTCTATTCGAAATATTTTATTTCGAAAGAATAAAAAACCAAGTAAGAAGAAGTGTTAATACCTAAACAACTAAAAATTTAAAAATGTGAATTATTTTTTAAAATTAGAGTATATAATTTGAAAGAATAAATAATCATGAATTATGATTTTTATCCTACGCAGTAACAATATTACTTGAATCACTATATTAAAACACCTACTTTAAGATGCCCTAAAAGAATACATTATATAAACTCTGAAATTAATTAAATCGATAAAAGTGACATAAAATATTTGGAAACACTCATTATACATAAAATTAGGATAGGAAAATACACAAAAATCTATCGGTTACTATTTTAAAATGATCACAAAAAGACTTAATGACAACTCAATTCGATATTATATTCATTCTCTCATAGTCAAAGATATAAAAGTTTTATTTACAGCTAAATAAGTAATATTCAGTGTCGTTGTATTATTAAAATATCTATATAAAAAATTATATACAGTTAACATATAAAAGATTGATAACAAAAAACACTTCTAAAATTTGGCATTTTGTGACAGCAATTAAATATCATATGCAATAAATTGAGAACAGATGTATCTAATAATAACAAGCGTTTTACCTAATTAAAATTTTTTGTTGAATTTCATATGATTCTTCTATACACCAATGTTGTCGGCGTCCTGGCACAGAGGTAGCGTGTCTTTCTCGTGATCTGGGCCTCCCAAGTTCGAGTCCCTATCAGAACATGTTTGTTCTTTTGTGTTCTATCTGTGAATTGTGAATGTGCCCCCTATAAAAAGGCTACGTGCTAGCGAATGTGATGTGTGTTATCTTCGCACGAACTGGAAAGCCAGATTTCTGCCCTCGGGTGCTCAGGGTGCACAGGCCCTCAGGAGCTACTACTTTCGTCGTAACGCGGGCATGTCATCATTATCATACTCATATGTTATCAAATAATCTCAAACAAAAATTAGGGTTTTAATTTCTCTGCAAAAATTGGAATAATGGTTTTCGGCGATGCTGTCTTTTCTCCCTTGCTACTTTCTGTGCATTGTGCGTGTTCATTAGATTTTTAATGTTGTTTTATTTTTTATTGCATGCATGTTTTGAACTACCCTAATTATTTTTAAAAAATCTTTTACAGATTGAAATTCTCTCTATCTGATGAAATCAAAAATATAAATATTTATCTCGTCATTATTGGAATCTTATGTTCATCTGCAATGTGACCTAATTTATGTTTGAAATTCTGTTCAATAAAAGTGTAAAAACTTGTCACTGAGGAGTTTTTATTTTTTTATTATGTAAATTCTTCACATTTTATTTCGTATACACAAATATAAATGCTGTAGAAGTTATATTACTCTTCTCTTCTCTTTTGGACATTAGATGGCGATAATTTATTAGGCACGCCCATAGGGTAGGAATGACATTAATGGCAAGCGACGTAATATTTTGGACATGACAAACATCAAAACTGTCTGCATATGACTTCATTTGATAAACTTAACTTGTCCCAAGTCGATTGATTGGAAATTTGAAAATTTGAAATGCAATTGATTGAATTCCAATCTAGTTCAAAATGGATTCAAAAATTTATTGAAACAAGGAAAAAGTCGGAATTGATTGAAACAGAAAGATTAACAAGGAATATAAGTAAAAATGCCAGTAATGAAATTTTGGAAACGTGAAATTCGATTCTAGACACATTTAATTGTTTGAAGATGTTGGCTGAAATGATATTAACTCTATTTCCATCTACCTATGCCTATAAGCCATTATTTTCAGAGATGACTAATATTAAAGATCCGCTTTCAAACCATTTGACAGATGACTCCAATTCAGATTGCCTTCTACTAAAAGCAATGTCTTACGATCCTCTAAGTGCCATCAAAACTGCAACAGAAGTTACACTAATGTTACCTTAATTTGAATAACACATATAACTGAAACTTTTGCTAGTATACAGTACAGAATGCATTTTTCCGTAGTAAATAAGAGGTTTGAGTTGTTAGTATTTAATCTTATTATTTTTCCAATAATCACAAGTACAAATTATTTAATGGACGTCTATACTTCCTTTATAATTTTCTTAGAAAAAGTGGTACGTTGAATCATTAAGGTTCACCAACACTGCAACAGGACATTGTGATTGTCATTAAAATGAAATAAGGCTATTCTGTTAAGCTGTATATATATATATATATATATATATATATATATATATATATATATATACATACATATACATAGGGAGAGTGTGAGCTAATAGGGATTGAAAAAACAATTAAATTACGGATGTAAAGAAAAACATTCTTTCTATAAGATACAGAGGTCATTAAAAATGAACTCTAAGTAAAAAATCGGAAATAGTTAGGATGTATTGTATATATTAGGAAATACTATATCTCTAGGAATGCCAATTAATACCAAGGACTTTTTTAAAATGATAACTTGTTTACATTTTGATAAAAGTGTAATCACGTTTTGTTTCCTGTGTGGTTTTAATGAAGACATTGAGCACGCACTGTGTAGAGAAATAAATCAAATTCGCTAATATTACATGTGACTGAAGTAATCTGTTCAACAAATTAGAGCTAAATAACAAACTAGATATTTTAAGTTTATATTTGAGTTTAAAACTTTTAAGGAGAACAAATTTAACTATGAAATTTTTCAGTCTTTTTGCCTTGATTGCTACTGTCAGTGCATTTGAAAGTAAGTATAATTTTCATTGTTATTTTTTTTTATCATGTCAGAACATTGTATTTTTATGATGAGGTTTTGGGCGTCAACAAAAATCCGTTGGCGAAAGTTAAAAATTTTAATACGTAGGCGAAAAATAAATATTTTATTGTCTACATGAGCATCTCAAAATATCAACTTTTAATAACGCGTTGCCATAGCATTTACAAAAACTCTGATTTAAAAATAAGTTTATTACTACAGCAAATAAAACCTATAGAAATGTCATTTTGAGTACGTGATTATATGAAATGAAATCAATGGGAAATGTGACATTTTTTGAAACAATCAATGTGAGAAAATTTTTTAGATCGTTTGCAATGCTAAAGTGACTCATTCAATGAAACCTTTAAAATGAATAAAAATATAATTTAACTTGCATGTTAAATTATAATATAACTAGCACGCTTGGCCGTTTAAGAAATGATGTTCTGACACGATATATTAAATTACGCATAGCAGATTCCATTTTAATCTTTATTTATTTTCAGTATGGGGGCGAGAAAGAATTAAAAAGATCAATTTTTCTTACTGATTCTAAGGATTTATTACAGAATATATATTAATTTTTTGTTTTATGTTGTGAAGGAAATCTCGGAAAACAGATTATTATATGAATGAGTCTGGCTTTAATCAATTCAATTGAATATTTTCTTTGTTTCTCTGTAATCTATTAATTTAGGGCCTATTTAAATGATTTTTTTCAATAACAAAATAAATATTTTCATTGATATCTTTAATTAAAAGACAGCTCATTAAATTGCAAATATCGCAATAATTTTATGCTATATTTGCTCCATGTAATTATGAAGAGGAACAAAACAGGTTTGCGAAATTCAAAAAAGTGTTCTAATAAAATCTTCTTAAATCCAGATCTCGTTCACCATTTTTTCACTTTAGTACACAACTTAATAACTGATCAGAAGAAGCAAATAAATCTTTAAAAAATTTTATGTTGAAAAATGTTGTATTATATTTTATTTAGCGTTTATTAATATTTATAGTACTAAACGCTAAATAATTTTAATTATATCGATTTGGTATTTTTTATTATTATTTTGAAAGGAAATTTTAGTGAGAAATGTTAATAATATTAACAATTTAAGGTTTAATTCATTCCTTTTAAATATTTTTTTCCGTTTTACAGTAAAACATTTGTTTTTTGACCTGCTTAAATGATAATTTTGTTTTATAAAATTAAATGATAATTTCAAGTAAAATTTTTATTGTTGTCTTTAATTATGTTTGTATATCAATTCTCTAAAGAAGTAAAAATGGTCTCTATTTCATGCAAAAATAGATATAAATGATAAAAAAAAGTAACAGGTTTAAGCGAGTTAGTAAAAGAAACCTTTAATTGTGAAAAAGGAAGAGTTATTTTCCCACCGTACTCTCAGTTTAGTTATATTCGCGTCCTAATGTAAAGTAACACTAAGACCGCAAAATTTTGAACAGCGATGTTGAAAATTGAAGAGGGGTTTGCAGCTCAGATGTCGTCCTCGTCAACTAAGAGTGGTTCAAAAACACGAGGTTGATCCCAAAATACCGCCTAAGGTGCTGTAAAATGGGACGCTAATATAACTAACTAAACTAGAACTACATAAATTTGAATTTATGAAATAGATGAAGAAGAAATACTTTTTAAAATGAAAAATTAATTTTAAGTGATAAAATAGGATACTATGATTTTGTAATTGAAAAATCATTCTGGAGTTATTTCAAATTATTTTAATGCATTTTATAATGAAACTTTAATGTTGGCATTATAAATTTTTTTTACTAGCGTACTTATCAAGAATGTAGTTATGACCTAATTATTTGAGTGTTACTTACCTTTTTTAACACCTATAGTAATTAAATTTCTAAAACTTTTTTTCCAAGGTTGACACAAATTGTCTATACTCCGCATTGGTCACACTCATTTTACTCATAAACCTCTTTTATTCGGTTATCGAGCTCCTTTTTGCTCTAGATGCCATGTGATTTTAACGGTCCTTCATCTTTAAGTCGAATGTCCTGATTTTGATCATCATCGTTTATGGTTGTTTAATGCTTCAACTGTGGACCTGAAAAATGCTCTTAGGGGAACGTCCTCACAAAAACCATTTTAATTTTTAAAAAGCAATTGGATTTTATCATTTTGTTTATCATTTATTTTTGATGCAACTTTATGCAATGCTTGAATATATGGCTTTACAATTTTCTAATAATTTCTTTTTAAACAGCATTTCTATTAACACGCTTTTATTTTTTTAACCATACGACTGGCGCAGTAGGGCCAAATACTGGCTCTTGCGCCACTAAAACTTCCTATCCATCCAAGGCACACATTTCCAAACCCAGATAGGCTGGTTGACAGTTCATCTGCATCCTGCGATCTGGTGACTTATAGAGGGCAAATATCATTCCCACCACAACCCTCCTCACCACACACAAACACAGGAGTTATAAACGATTTTTTTTAATAATTTGTACTTTTGTCGTTATTTTTTCACCGTATTTTCATTTTGTGAAATGTTTGGAGCATTTTTCTGCCTCAATTTAAGGATCCAAGCACCAATATCATACTTATAAAAATTAATTTAATAGGAAAATTCGTTGTATACACTGAAGTGATAAAAGTCATGGGATAGCAATATGCAAATATACAGATGGCAGTAGTATCGCAGCGAAAAAGTATAAATGTACAGTTCGCTTTTCAGAGCTTTTATTTGTGTTCAAGTTATTCATGTGAACAGGTTTTTCGCGATTTATGGCGGCACGACGAGAATTAAGAGACTTTGAACGTGGAATGTTAGTTGGAGCTAGACGCATGGGTCATTCCATTGCGCATATCTTTAGTGAATTCAACATTCCGAGATCCGAGAGAGTGTGCCGAGAGTATGAATTTTCAGGCATCCCATCCCATCATGGACAGTGCAGTGGGCGACCACCTGCACTTAACGACCGAGACCGCCGACGTATGTGTAGAATGGTCAATGTTTATAGACACGCAACACTTCGTCAAATAACTGCAGGAATCAATGTGGGACGTACGAGGGACGTGTATGATAGGACTGTGCGTCGAAATTTGTCTTCCTTGGGCTATGACAGCAGAAGACCGACTCGAGTGCCTTTACTGACAGAACGACATCGTCTGCAGCGACTCTCCTGGGCTCGTGAGCATATCGATAGGTCCCTAGACCAGTGGATAACCGTGGCGTGGTCAGATGAGTCACGATTTCAGTTTTTACGAGCTGATGGTAGGGTTCGAGTGTGGCGCACACCCCACGAAGCCATGGACCCAAACTGTCAGCAAGGCACTGTTCAAGCTGGTGGTGGCTGCATAATGGCGTGGGCTGTTTTTACATGGCATGGACTCGGTCCTCTGGTGCAACTGAACCGATCATTGACTGGAAATGGTTATGTTCAGCTGCTTGGAGATCACTTGCAACCATTCATGGACTTCACGTACCCACACAACGATGGGATTTTCGTGGGTGGCAATGCGCCATGTCACCGGTCCAGAACTATTCGCGATTGGTTTGAAGAACATTCCGGACATTTCCAGCGCATGATCTACGATATCTACACCTAGATCGCACGATATGAATCTCATCGAACATTTATGGGACATCATCGAAAGGTCTGTTCGTGCCCTAACTCCATCACCATCCACACTTTCACAATTATGGGCGTCTATACAGGCAGCAGGGCTCAATATTCCTGCAGAGGGCTTCCAACGACTTGTGGACTCCATGACACGTCGAGTTGTTGCCTTTCGCCGGGCAAAAGGAGGACCGACACGATTTTAACAGTCAACCCATGACTTTTGTCACTTCAGTGTTTTTGTATACTACCAATTCGCATGTTTATTTTTACTACTACCCAATTCTTTTTGTACCCATTTTCTAGTTTCTGACAACTGCCCGGAGAACAAAACACTCGGATATTTCGGTGACTGCCCGGAGTCATGCCTCTCCCTCATACTACCGCCAGAATTCTGCACGCTCAAGTTGAATCACGGATGCATGTGCAAGGAAGGTTACGTTCTTCAGCAAGATCAAGCCTTTTTCTCCCACTGTATTAAGCCAGAAGACTGTCCAGGTGGTTTTATATAACATAATAATTATTAGCTTTCATAATTATTGTAAAAAGGAAGCGACTCATATATATTCCTGAAAATAAACAAGTAAATTCGTTAAATATTCCTTCGTTAAAGCTACTAAATAACAAACAGGATTCCGTTTTAACATACAATTGTATTCGCTGAAAATTAAATCATATTATTTTTCCCCACATGGATATTAAATAATATTATATTTTTTTAGAAAAATAAAACTAAACAGATTTTAAAAATTTAAATTTTTTATGAAATCACTTGAGATCAATCAAGATTTCAATAAGCAATATGTATAATTATTAACACAATAATAAAATAAATCAGCAAGTGGATTATCAAACAGAAATGAAAATATTATCGATTTTGTTGCTTTTTGACATAACTGCAACTTTTGAGTAGACATTTGTCCTAAGGCAGGATCAGTTAGAAAAATTTGGTCTGATAGATTTCTATAGTTCCATTCGAGGCCGGCGTTAAGAGTCAAACTCTTGACAGCTGACGAACTTCTTTAAAGAATCACAAAATGAAAGTATGAAGGTGCTACATCAGGGTTACAACAGTCCTGCTGGTGCTACATCAGGGCTTGTGCCAACGGAGGGTGAAACATTCATGACTTCCCCAATGTTTCATACAAATGCCTTATGCCACATAAATGCTAATGAATCCTCGATACATCATAAATGATAATCTGCACCCCCGTTCTTTATTTCTAGATATTATGCAAAATAAAACTTTAATATAATGTTCAAGTACATCGATTGGCCTAATTTCCCTGATTTTCGTTGCCAAACTGACAATTTGGACACAGTTAGCTAATTAATCAGAACTTTCTATTTTTATTGCATTATTTTTACTTTCACTATATAAAACTATATTTTTACATATTTTTGCTGTGATTAGGTGCTATCCATGAATTTCTTTGATATAATTTAATTAGTGAAATATTAGCTGCCTGCCACGATCCCATTAATTATATTAACATGGTCTTCCCCAGTTTTATGAAAATGCAAATGTTGTTGTGACTAATAGCACTTGCCGTGGGAAAACTCCCGCTGATACGACCAGCAGATTTTAAGCCTAGAAATGCGTCTCTTTGTTTCAAGCATAGCGCCATTATAGGGTCAAGAGTACGACTTTAGCTACTCAAAAGTCACAACCCTTTTTAGAGGGTAGACTTCATTCAAGCATATTCATTCACTCATCTGAGATCGTAATTTAAACCTGGAGCAGTGAACGATCACCTCTGACCCAGTACTCCCAGTGGTAATACTTTCGACATGGAGGATTTGGCGAACACGGAGAGATTTAACGAGTGCCAGTCGCCATTAAACTCGGGGAATCTTTTGGCCGGTGAACTTCGAACCCGTAACCTAAGGAGTATGAGTCCAACGCTCCACCAACCAGGCCATCCCGTTAAATGCAAATCTACTCTCTATACATGCAAAATTATATATTTATAAAAAAATAGCTAGTAACAAAATTCGTTACTACACTAATATAAAAACTTCTGGTCCGATTTTTGCGGGGGGGGGTTTCGCATAAGAAATCCGATGACTTCTATATTTGTCATCAACGATCATTTACTTCACACAACCTTCCAATTGGAGGAATATTTCAAAATAAAGCTTTGACATAGACATAATCGTAAATCCAATTTTTTGAATTCATCAGTATAAAAAACAACAACTAAATTAGAAAAAATGAAGAACCTATGCTCCAGTACCGGCCGCCGCACAGACTTCGTCGGCTTTTAGTTACATAGCACTTTTCTTCCACATCCCTTTTAACGGGGGATATCACAAAAACACTATTTCACAGGACATTTTCTATGGTCCAGAATTTTGTAAACACCAAAAATGTGACAAAAAAACCCCTCACTTCTAATTAAAAAAATTTTTTTTAGCTTTAACCAATGTACTTGTATAATCAGATTTAACTTTATCTGAAAGATCTATTCTCCATATTTCTTTTTTCTTTTCATTACCGAGAATTTCGCAAAATAAACTAATTAGGACAACATTTTAATCCCAAAGTATTGTTAAAAGTTCAAATGTTCACTAATCAAATTTTTTCAGCTGCTTATGATTGTGAAAAGGCTCCGGAAACTGGTATGTGCAGAGGGCGTTTTACTCGCTACTACTACGACCGAGAGGCCGGCCAGTGCAAGGAGTTTGTTTATGGAGGATGCGGTGGCAACCTGAACAACTTCAAGACTGAAGAGGAATGTAAAAGTAGATGTGCAGGTAAATATCACACAGCTGATGACAGAAACTCAACATTGTATACATTCCTGGGTTTATGCTACATCCTGATGGTTTTTCTAAAGTATTAAATAAACGGTTTTTAAAAAATAAATTTGTCACATTTGAAAATCGGTTTTTAAATTAAGAAAATAGATTAAAAGAATTTCTATTACTTTGTGAAAATTATTTTTATACTTATTCATTCCATGCAAACGGACAACACACACATTTTTCTTATAAAAGAATGTCTTGATTTAACACTGAATGATATTGGCTCTTTTTATATAAGGAATGAAGCTGAACATGCAAAACTTTTAGAATTCCATAAAGTCTTCCAACCGATTCTAGCAGCTGAAGGTTTAAGGTGGCAATATGAACATTATTAACGGGTATTTGAACTTCAGTTAAAAGAACTAAAAATTTAAACTTTGAAATAAATTTGAAATTATTCTTTGCTTTAGAAGAGCGAATTCAAGATAGGAGAGAAGAAGAATTAGGAATTCTTTAGCTGTATTTGTAAAATCTGTAAAACATTTCTTGTTCAGCGAAAAAAAATCTAGTGTATTTTATTCAGTTTCAAAAACCGAAATTAATAAATTATCTGGAAAAATATTGTCTAGAATATTTCCAAATTCTTTTGTGAAAACCGATTCTGATGAAGAGAAAATCGAAGAAACTGCTCATCATAGTAAAATCGCTGGAAAATCTGAAGAAAAGCTTATAATTTGAAACACACTGAAAGTTCTATTTTCATTATTTGAGGCAACGAATAAAAGAAAAAAAAAGCTTAGATTTGTTATTTGATGTCATAAAAAGCTATAAAATTTAGCTCAGTAGCTAGTGAAAGATTATTTTCAATTTCAGGCAATATTGTATCCAAAATAAGAACAAAACTATAATTCAGTGGATATTTTATGTTTTTTTAAATCCTATTTTCTTAGGCGAAATTGAAATTAGTGAAAATATAAATATTATTTGACTTTTTTTGCTTGAGTTTTCGTTATTTTGTGTCAGCAATTTGTATAGGTAATTCTTAATTATTTTTTTATATTTTTAATTTGATATTGATTTTATTTTTTATTTTTTATATGATTTAAATTAAATATTTTCAATATTCTAATTTTTTGGACAAAAATTACAAAACCGGGTAAAACTGTATTTTGGAAATATTGAATTCGAAAATCGGTTTTTCAAAAAGTCGGTTTTTGTATAAACCTTTGTCTGTAGGCAACGCGAGAATAGAAAGGTTCTATCTACTGCAAGTAATTGTCTAGACGGAAAAACAAACATACCACTGTATTGCAGTTTTCTAATTGCACGTTCATTTATAGAATTTGGCGAATTTTTTTGGCATTAAAAATTGATAACCAATCATAGATTATTAGAGACATTTTTGGCTCTTTCTACTTTCTAATACGTGGTTGTTCGTATTTTTTCATTGTATTTGCCGTTTCTTTTCTGCTGTTTTCCAAATTTAGGTATGTTGATGGACCTTATTTTTTATTTTACTGCGTTTCTTTGTGTAAATATCTATTATTTTAATAAGATGTGTAAATATCTATTATTTTAATAAGATGTGTAAATATCTATTATTTTAATAAGATGTGTAAATATCTATTATTTTAATAAGATACGCAACGAAAAAGATAAAAGCTTGGAGTACTTGAATCCATCTTATGAAATTGTGGCTAACATAAATTAGTCCCTGTCTGTGCATGCGCTGTCTACTGGCCATCTTATAAATGACCAAATGTAATCCCATTATATATTTATGTTCCTTTTAAGGCCACTTTGATTGAAATTATACCATTACCAGGGCCTGACTAAATCAGGTGCATACGGGGCAGTTGCCCTCAGCCATCACATAAGTAAGGAAGGGCCCCCAAATTGAATAAAAATTTTATTTTACGTTTCTTTCTTTAATGAATGTTCTTCATTATTAAAGTAGTGAAGCAAAGGGGGGGGGGGCTCCAAAGAAGTTTTTGCCCCGCGCTCCAACTAGGCTAAGTTTGGTCCTGACCATTACTTCAAGTTCCCCACGTTCCATTTGATTTTACATTAAACCACATTTTAATCAAATATCCTAATTTTATTTCCTACCTTGATTTTTTCCATCAATCGTTTCTGACTTTGGAATGTTTGGTTAATGAAAAACATCACCACATATTTTTACTTTCCTAAAAGCTATTTGTTAATACAATTACCCTTCATACAACCATATTTTTACTTCGTTTTGATGCTTATCTTCTCCAATTAGTTTTCCTTTTGTGGAAACTCCTTTTGTTTTCCAATTTTATGTTTGTAATCAGTTTTATTAGTTTTTTTCATATAATTGGGGTTTTACTCAAGAATGCACTTTTGTGTTTTAAATTTTTTCTCTTATTGTACTTGGCTTACTTTATTTTTAATCATGTGTGGGGAAATTTAGCCAATGTTCATGAAACGAACATTGGCAAAATGTGCAATGAAACCGAAACAAATAAATAAATAGAAAAATCGAAATTACTTCTACTTATGGTAAAAATGAATTTATATATTTAGATGAATTTACAAACTTATTTACTTAGAGATATAATATGTAAAATATACAAATTTTTGTATGTATATTTTATATATCCAAGTGACATTAGAATATAAATATGTAAAAAGGAATTTACATATTTATATCCTTAGAGTTACTAAGCTTAGAATATCTATACTTTGGAAGGGAAGTATGTAAATTTCGGAACTATTTTTTTTTGAAATTTTTGTAGGAATTTTGATTAGTTAAAAATTAAACGAAATGTTACTTTTTTTTCACGATAATTTCCAAAAATATTACTACACAAAAATGATCTTTACACCTTTTGATATTTAAAAAATCATCTTATTAACGGTACTGTTTATTGCGTTTCTTGTAGATTATTTTAGTTTTAATCAAATTAAAAAATATTGTAAGCATATTTTCAAACAATACATTTGATCATTATTTTTAAAGTTGACAAGTTGTATATACACACATTCATCTTTATTATTATTGAATGTGTGTTTACATGTTGATTATCTTTTCTATAGGTAAAACTGCTTGACCTACAGCCAAAAAATTTGATATTTATTTTCTGGAACTTGTTTTTATTATCTACGAGAGCATTTCAAAAAATCAGCTTTTAATAACGTATTGTAATGGCATTTACAAAAGCTCTGATTAAAAAAATAAGTTAAAGGCGAAAGCAAATAAAACCTAGAAAAATTCGTTCTGATAACGTGAGTATATGAAATGAAATAAATAGGAAATACGATATATTTTTTAAACAATTAATGCGAGACAAAGTTTTTTGGATCGTTTGCAATACTAAAGTGAATGAGTAAAAATATAATTAAAATAAATAAAAATATAATTTAACATACTGTGCTTGGCCGTTAGCGAAATTATGTTCTGAGTTGATACAGTAAAATATGCATAGCAGATTTCTTTTTAATCCTTTATTCTATTTTGTTTTGCAGAGTAAAACTCTTCTACAAAAGAAAATCTGAAGAACAATAGAAGATTGATTCTGTGTTTCAAATCCGAACTCTTTTGTGCATTATAGTGTAAAATACTTATTTGGTTAATTAAAAAAGAAGAAATATTATTTGAAGAATAAGAGTTTCCAACTACAAAATTATTTTTTCTTTCTTGGCCTTTTTTAGAAATAAAACTATGGTTTCGAAAAGCATTCGCATTTTACTTCCTTGCAGACCTGGTTTTAGAATTATTCATAGTTTTAAATGCATTACCTTTCAATAAATGATAAAAAAAAGTCATGAAAAATAATCATGATTTCATGGCAGTATTTTTTGATGATATTATTAGATTATAGTATTTCTATGATGATATTATTAGATGATGTAATAATAAGGTTCCTAATAAAGTTGCATGTGTCATAATTTGTAACTGCACTGTTATTATCCAGGAGCAATAAATAAATAAAAATTAAAAAATGGATTTAAAAACTGATTTGAAGAAATATAATTGATGATTTTTTTTGTAATTAGGAATTGACATAATTTATTATCTGAAACAATGACTTTAGAAATGTTTCTGATAATAAATAAATCAAAATTATCAAATATTCAATAATTTATCATAACATTGAATGTGTACTCATATACTAAGATTATCATAGCTGAAACAAATTGGAGAGCAATAATGTTTTAGAAAATACTAATAATGTTTTAACATTTAAAACAAATTGCATATTTTCTTGAAATAAGACTCTCAATTGGCCGACATATCTTGATATGGTGAAAACTAAGTTTTAATAGATATATATCTTCTAAACATGAAATCATTCACCTCTTAGTATATATTCATAGGATAATTTTTAAGATCCCCTCTACAGTAAAATTCTTTATGATATGTTGATTTTCGAAGTTGGTTTTAATCGCTATGTAATATATCGTTAAGTTTTCTTTTATGAATTAGCATTATCAGCTATTGTTTACTCCTATTTCTGAATTGCAATCACGAGAATAATATCCGATGAGAATATTTTGAAATTTTTAATAAACTTTTTTTAAGTTAGTGATAAAAATGAAGTGAATTGGCATATGTTATTGAGATTTCTTGGAAACAATTTAAAGTATTTTTTATAAAACCTGGAGGTATACTGAGAATTACATTAGAAAAAATAAATTCGATAAATAGACAAGGTATATTGTTTATTATGATGAGGCATTTATTTATATAATTTGAATATTTTTTTTGTCATTTGCATAATTTGACCACTTTTCGCTCCATTTGCATAATCTAAACAAGTTTTGTATCATTTGCATAATCTGAGAAGTTTCGTATCATTAGCATAATTTCAACAATTTTCATATCATTTGCATAATTAGAACAATTTTCGTATCATTTGCATAATTTGAAATTTTTTTGTATCATTTGCATAATTAGAACAATTTTCGTATCATTTGCAAAATCTGAACCAGTTCCGTATAATTTGAAAAAAAAAAATCTATCATTTACATAATTTGAACAATTTTTGTAAAATTTTTATAATTATTACATAATTATTATCATTTGCTAAATTTGAATAAATTATCCATAATTTACATAATTTCAATAATTTTTATATATTCGATAAGAATGACACTCTAGAGTAATGAAAATTTCACACCTCACTATTTTCTTCCTTTTTGAACCAAATTACCCATCTAAGAACATTTCGGAAGCTTTCACCTCCCCTACAGCATGCCTGTCTCCAGTTCAATTCCAATCAGTGACCTAATTGTGGTGTTCGCGATTTGAACATGTGCAGACACACACACACTTACACCCATGCGCATGAATGTTTAGGACTGAACTTCCAAAATTAATTTTTTTAAAAGTAATGAACAAAAAATGAAAATATCCCTGCAAAAATAGAGCTTTTTGAACACAATTTTATAAATGTAATAATGTAAAAATTATTATTTTATACATTTTAATTTTCTAATACATAAATTAGTTTTATAAATATTTAGGAAAATAAAATTAATTTTTTCATAACTACACCGATAAAGACCGATTTTTGCATGAAATCAAAACTAAATTAAATGATAGTTTTGAAATTCTTAAAATCTATTTACTAATGACAATTAAAAAGTGTATTCGCAAGTAAAACTCCAATACGCCAGGACGTGAGTCGAGAATCTGTTGTTCTTTCTCATTTGAAACAAGTCAAATTAAATAATTCTTAAGGCGAGTTAAAAACTTAACCTTCATTATTTTCTTAAATATTCTTTCTTGTTCTATGTATTTTAAAAGCTGGAAAGAAAAATTATCAGAAGTTAATTTTTTTATCGTAATAACCAGAAGTCTACATTTTAATCTTTAAAATTTTTTAACAAAAAATATTTATTATGAAGGAAATTTTGCTGTACAACACCTTGTGGTGAAAACTTTATAAGCCAGATAACAACGCTGGAGCTGACAACCCTCGAGTTGGAGTGTCACTTTTGCATGATGGTCGGTTACTCCGTTGTTCGGATGTTACTCGGTTACTAACCATAAGATTGAGAGCTCAGACCTAGAGTCCACTACCGCCGCAACCTTAAGAATGAAATGTTGATAAAAGTAAATTTAAAAGGAAAAGGAAATATACAATCCCAGATTTCGAGTTATCATGTGAGAACATAATTACCTTTATTTCACTGGATTAATGCAAGTCATCAAATAGTTTAAACTATTTTGAAAAAGCAATACTGGTAAAAGCAGGTTAAGTTTTTTTAAACGCATCAGCTTTCAAAGAAGCATACATGATAATAATACAATATTGGTAAAAGTAGATAAAAAACATATGCGATTAAAAGATGTTGATTAATATTGTCATTTATGATTTATTCATTGCCCACGCGATTTAAAGCTTCAATTATTCGTTGCCTTCAATTATTCAAATATCTCTTACGAAAATATCATGCTCTCACAAGATAATAAATTTGTCTACAAACTCATTTTAACTAAAGACTCTCAATATATTTGATTAATAAACGCACTATACTTGACGAAATCAAAGTGCAATTTTAAACTTATTTTTAACATACTGGCTAGTATTTGTCATCAATTGAACTTAAATAAACATGGATTGGTGTATTTGTATTTTAACTTAAAATTTTAAATGTCAGATTGAGATATTTTAACTCTAAATGTCAGGTTGAGATTTTGGTAAAAACTTGATGGCGCACCTCAATGTAATTATATTCCTCATATATCTATCTTATTGATTAAAGTACCGAAAATAATTATCTAATTTATAATAATTCCCCAAATACTTGTTTTTGAAGAGAGAAAGAAGTAAAAGTAGGTTGCATTAACCAAAATTAATCTTTATATTTGCAGAAATTTGTTAACCAATGCATTAGTACTAAAACAATGAAGTATACGCATTGAGGACAGAATGCAATAAGTAGTGTTTTGAGCATATCCAGAATGGTGTTTTCTCGAAATTTAGCAAACAAAAAATAAAAGAAAAGAAACGGATGTAAAGAACTCTTAGTTCCAATTAAGCATAGAGGTCATTAAAAATAAACCATAAATAACACAAATCGGAAATAGTTACCAGATATTCCCCCTTTATCAACTAACATTATAACCTCAGGGAAGTATATTAATATCTAGAAATTCATTAATGATAACTTGCTTTCATTTTGATAAAATTGTAATCGTGTTGTTTCCTGTGAGGCCCCAATAAGGATCTCATATCTCGCGTACAAGTAGAATTCAGATTCTTTTTAACTACACGTGGCGACTCAATTTCTCAACAAATGAAAAAAAAAGTTATATTTCATTTTAACATTTAAACTTAAATGAATTTCCAAGTCTTTAGAAAGAAGGAAAATCATAATTATGAAAGTTTTCATTCTTTTTATTTTGGTTACTTTTGTCGCTGCGTTTCTACGTAAGTATAGTTTTTATTGCTATTCTTTGTTTTTATAATGGAAGGGAATTCTCAGGGAAGTAAGATAGTTATATGAATCACTTTGGTCAATTCATTTGATCAGGTTCTTATTTTGCTGTAATCCCTTTTTAATCTGTTTAATAACTGTTTTAAATAAGAAAAAGAAAAATAAATTTTGAAATAAAATCTTTATTGATACCTTTTATATAAAGGCTGCAAATGCGAGAAAATACAGGCAATAATTTCATTCAATAGAATCTGTAAATGAAGAAGGGAATTTTTTTTATGTGAGTTAACAAAAGAAATATTTTATTCTCATCCTTTTTAAAAGAAAGATACACTTCCCCCTTATATATGTAAATAACTGTTATTGCTGATTCAGTATTTCCAACTAGATCTTATTTAATCTTTCTTTCTTTACAATCTTTTTACTTCACATTTCACTTAGTAATCAGACTAGGAAAATATACTTTAAGAAAATGTAAACATTATTTTTATGCGCGAAATTATTCTATTTAATTTTCATTTTGTATTTTATAATCAAACATTCTAATTTTGTATTCCAACTATTGCATTATAAAAAATACCTAATTTTCCTATAGCAATATTTTTTTGCATTTACTCTTTAGATAAATCAATTCAAGTTATCCAGCTTCTGTACTTGATTGCGTATTACAGTTAATTCATTACGATGTCATAAAGCTTCGGTGACTCCTTGTTCAGCAGATGTATGAATACATATAATTATCTCAAGGATTTTTCGTATTTGCAACTTAATGTATTACGCTAAACGAAGTTAAATACGATATGTGATTAACAACTAATCTTTGCATCAAATTGTTTAAATGAATGCAAAATACATTGTTGTTTTTACTATAAACTAAACTTCTTCGGTGATTAGTTGATTCATATGAATTATTATCTAATGTAATATTTTATTTAAATCTTTGGTTGTTGACTTTAATTTTAATTTCATAGAAAAGTTATTCCAAAATGTTTCACAACTATAAAACTCATATTACACTCACTGGCCAATGAATTAGAAATGCAAAATCAATTTTTTATTGGACCACCTTTTGCAAGGATAACTGCTTCGATTCGTTTGGACATTGAGCCTACAAGCTTCTGGAGTGCATTTACATCCAGAGAATACCATGCATTGGCTATTCATGGCATTTTAGATCTTGTAAATTAGATGGAAGAGGAAAGTGCTGTCGGATGCTTCTTTCCACCATATCCCCCACCTTTTCTATGGGGTTAAGATCCGGAGTATGCGGTTGCCAAGGAAGACTGATGCTCAGCGATCCAATTTTGAACACTTCTGGCACGATGTATAGTTGCATTATGGTCAGTGAAGTATCCATCGCCATCAGGATAAAAATGCAACATTGCCGGGTGCATTTGATCTGAAAGTATATCCAGGTATCGCATGGCTGTTTGCTTACTCTCGAAGAACACCAGGGGCACCACTTCCATGCCAGCAGAGCAGGCTTTATACCATGATACTCTCTCAGATCCTTGCACAGCGTGAGTAAGGCAATTATTCCACGTCATAACAAAAAATTGCATACTTCATCCCTAGCACGCATTCAGATAGAAATCTCAAAGGTTTCTAATTAATTGGCTAATGAGTGTATTTAATAAACCTTCTACAGTTGCTGGGGATTGTGCAAAGATGGCATTCCCGCCTTTTTTCCCTTCCTGTTGGCAAACATTCTTTCTCCGAGAACGGGAACTTACGTGGCAGGCACTGACTCCAACGGTAATATTATCTACCACAAGCATTATTAAACTTTGTTATTGTCACTAAAATATATCGAAAGGCACCGATTTTTATGAAGTCCTTCATTAAGCTGCTGCACTGACCACAGTTTGCAATAACAGTCCTATTCACCTTAAAACTCGCCTCATTTTCTGCTCATTTGCCTTAAAATTGGAAGTTTATTTTTAAAACTAAAGCTATTTAACTTCAATTAATTCAATAAAATAATGGTATAATCACGATAAGTTCTGTGCAGATCTCAGATCATGTTTCTTTGCTACAATCTAGTATAGAAACTATAAATAAAATGTAATGTTAATGGGCCCCATCATTAATTTTCCTTCATACAATATTTATTCGCATACAGATAAGTAACTTAATCAAAATATTAAAAATGAATTAGTTGGTAGATTTCAAAAAGGAAGTTTGAGTTTCGTGTTGGCGAAGACATTCTTAAACTCTGTCCAGCTTTACAGATATCAGTAGTCAATAACATATATTCATTAATAAACACGGATTAAAAAAGTAGAAATTGATTTAGAAAGTCCTTCTGCTTATTGATTAGCGTAATAACAGAAAAAAGTAGCCTTAGGAATTGTTTTATTAAATATCACTCCCTTTTTGTAAATCAAATATTGCTTTACTAGAATGTAACAAACATGCCAGCTCCCTAAAACTCTCCTGAGCTTTTAAAAATCAACTTATAAAAATACAAGGACAGAATACTATAAATTCTTACATCATGATGCCTTTATTCCTTTCAATAAAGATATTTCTCTTCATATATCAAACTGTAAAACATTTGAATTTTTTTATAGCATCATCTACATCTTCTTCTTCAATTGTGAATGCCATATATAACATATTTTATTAATTTTTTTATCAATTGAGTTTTATTTATGATTTCTTACTTTTAAATAGTTAATAACATTCGCGATCATAAGGTATCGTTTTTTTTTTCTGGAATTCTTTTTCAATTTTTAACTATCGCAATTTTGTAAAACGCGACTTATATTTATTCTTTAATTACATTATAAAGGCATTTTTACTAATTGTATTTCTCACAATACTGCAAATATTAAAATATAATTTTAAAATCCATCTGCATTACGTTCATTGGATTTTACCGCCTATACAATAGTTTCCAGTGATGTTGAACTTTTCTTCGAAATTACTTGTTCTTTTCATCTCAAAATTGGTCGAACTCCAAAACTTTGTTTTCCAGCTAGAAAAATTGAAACTGAAAGTTTTGAAAAATTATCATTTGAGAGAGAGGAAGAAATCTTGCCATTTTTTCAAACCGGTTTTAACTGGTTAATGAGTTAAACTAATTAAGACAAATAATCACTTAAAAGTAATACTGTTCTCACATGATAACTTGAAATTTGCAACCGTTGCTTCACTTTTTAAAACTTTTTTTTCTCTTTTCCTATGATCTTTTTTGCAATTTTTATATGCTGTATATTGTCTTTCTTTATTTTTTTATTTTGCCAGAATTATTCTTTTACCAAAAAAATCTTTTTATTTAAATATTAAGGACTTTTTACCAGTGTGACATCGTCAATAGAATATACTATATTTTCTTCAATCTTACCTTTTAAGCATTAAGTGACGTAATGGACTATAATCTTACAGGCATTTTTATATTTTCAATTCCAAAGAATGATTTTACTATTATTTCATTTTTATTCAGAGTAAAACTTCATTTAATCGAATAAAGTTTTACTTTGTCAACAAAGAGTTGCAGATTATTTTTTTTAAAAAAAAGATTCTAAATTAGTATTTTTGCTTACATTCAAAACAGATTTATTTTGTAAGATAACTAATACGAAAAATTTCAAAAATTGGAAAGACTAAAAAAGACATTTAACTTATCGCATGTTTATTTATAATTTTATTACACATTATTTTAAGATATCAATTTTGTACTGAAAGAAAATTTTTAAATAATTTGGACTGTTGATTTAAGTGTTTCTAATTATGGATATATTAAATGTCTTCTGTGTATTATTGAGAGGGTGTTAATCGCTCAATACTTGTTTATCTTTATTGTCAAAGAACCTCCAGATTCCCCGCTCGATTTGAAAGTACAGGAAGTAGCAAGGGGCAGTGTGAACGTGTCATGGTCGCAGACGTACTCCAGAAACGAAAATCCCATCACTGTGTACGTCCTGAACTATCAGAGAGACACAGGTAACAAATATTTTGTTAATATTCTTACAACGGCATTCGTCGGCTTCCTGGCATAGGGGTAGGTTTCGAATCACAATTCAGGTATTGTTTTTTTTCTGTGTTCTATCTGCAAGCTATATGTATATGTCCCCCCACCCCTTATAAAAAGAAGCTGTGCAAGTGACTGCTAAGAATGTGCAGTTAAGTGGTACTATTGGACCTATTTGGCGATTCTTAAAAAAAAAAGAGGCGCTCACTCGGCTTATAATTCGGCCATCAGCGCGCTTGTCCATGGCGAGGGCCATTAGTAACAACAACAACACAACGAAATTTGAAATTTTCTAGATGTTTAGAAGTGGACGAAAGCCAAATATGAATATATTCTAGATCTTAAGTGGAATTTATAAAAAATAACTTAATAAAAGCTGTCTTAATATTGTCCTGTGAGATCATGTTGTTTTGAAAAGAAGGTCGTGATATCTCCAGAATTTACGTGCAAAAAAAGATTATGGACGTCCGGAAATAATCGGTTTCAAGAATTTTTTTTACCTGCGTTTACAAGTATTGCATTATTATTACGTATGCTCCTTTGACGGCAAATGCATTTTTATAAGGTTGACTTGCTTTTGCCAATATTGTATTATTAATATATATGATTCTTTGATAGCAGATGCGTTTTTAAAAGGCTAACGAAGAATTATATCATAGCTGTTATTTCATCTCAAAATCGATCGACTTTACTTGCTAGTCAAAACTTTGTTTGCCAGCTAAAAAAATTAAAAATACAATATATATATATATATATATATATATAT
>JAOUZG010013922.1:48821-66637 GCA_026289955.1 Argiope argentata | reverse complement strand
TTTATTTCATAGCATTGTGGTTTTAGACCAAGATTTCATTACACTAAAATCTTAAATTTTATGGCAGTGTTCAGAATCAAAGATTCCTCAGCTCTTCAGATGCTAGGTGTTCTGGTTGATAGATCGACTCTCCGAAATGCACTTTTTTGATGGTCTTCAGATCGAGTCTCGAAACATTAAAATATTCTTTATATATTCTTTTTTTTTATTTTGAAATTTATTTCCAAATAGAAATTGTCTATTTAATCCCAAATACTTCAAAAAATATATTTAAAAAAGAATATTTTTTTAAAAAAAACTTAATAGATTATTGGCAATTTTTAGTGTCAAACTAATGCGCATGCACAGAAATCCTCTTATTTTATAGCATTGTGGTTTTAGACCAAGATTTCGTTACACTAGAAACTGAAATTTTATGGCAAAGAATCAAAGATTCCTCAGATGTTCATGTGCTAGGTGGCCTGGTGAATAGAGGGACTGGCAGAATTGTAGTTTTTTGATGGTCTTCAGATCGAGTCTCGAAACATTAAAATATTCTTTATATATTCATTTTTTTATTTTTAAATTTATTTTCAAATACAAATTCTTTATTTAATCTCAATACTTCAAAAAATATATCTAAAAAAGAAAATATTTCTATAAAATCTTAATAGATTTATTGGCATATTTTAGTTTCAAACTAATGCACATGCGCAGAAATCCTTTTATTTCATAGCATTGTGGTTTTAGACCAAGATTTCATTACACTAAAATCTTAAATTTTATGGTATTGTTAGAAATCTAAGATTCTATAACTCTTCCGATGCTAGGTTGCCTGGTGGATAGAGCGACTGGTTGAATTGTAATTTTTTGATTTTCTTCAGTTCGAGTCTCAAAATATTTAAATATTCTTTATATTTTCTTTTTTATCTTTATTTCCAAATACAAATTCTCTCTTTAATTTTAAATACCCCACAAAAATGTATTTAAAAATAAACATCTCTTTCAAAAATTAACATATTTATTTGCAATTTTTAGTGTCAAGTTCATGCACATGCGCAGAAATCCAATTATTTCATAGCATTGTGGTTTTAGACCAAGATTTCATTACACTAAAATCTTAAATTTTATGGCAGTGTTCACTATCAAAGATTCCTCAGCTCTTCAAATTCAAGGTGATCTGGTTGATAGAACGACTTGCCGAAGGGCACTATATTTCTACATCTGGGATAACATACTTTCTTAATCTAGAAATCTCATCGAAATCTATAAATTTTTCGTAAAGATCGTATGCCGTTCTGTTATTTTTGTCACAAACAAACATATCAAATATGTGTTTTTTGAAGATGTAAAAAGTGAAAATTCCTTAAAATTCTGAATTCAAATTCTTTGGTGATTACAATATGGGAAAGTTAATACAATATGAAATGATTATCCCCATGTATTATTCATTATAATTGATAATATGTTCCCAAAACTCTCTAATCAGATGCTGGATTTAATACTTCTATTTTTTTCTTCAATATTTTTATTTAGGATCTTATCATTCATAAAAAAATTAATCTAAATTATTGAAGTAATTAAAAATGTTTAACTATATAAAATATAATTTATTATAAGATTATCCATTATAATATAAAACTTAATTCTGAAGTCCGATTAACTATTATTTTGTAAAGAAAATAAAATTCTATTATAACAACAAATTTTATTGGCTGAAAATATTTTTACGATATTTGTAGCTCCTCAGTCAGTGGCATTAAAAAAAGGTTCATTTTTATGGTTAGGAAATATGTCAAGATTGGGAATGAGTTAAAGAGGTAAGCAAATTTAGTTAAAGATACTGATTTAAGAATTGATTCTCAAAACAATGCAAGTGTCTCAATATTCCAATAAAAAAATATTTATAATATGACAATTAATACTCGTACTAAAATAATTTTGAATTGTGTTGTCTGTTTTTCCAAAATTTTCGTCATTGAAACAATTCGTTTCAATAACAAGCCGAGATTTACTTAAATGGACGGTTCAAATGGGCTGGTTCATTTTGGAGCTGAAAACACTTAAGTATTTCAAGAACTACTGCAAATTTCGCATGGAAAGTTAGTATTGTTATGTTTTTATAGCTTAGCGGGTTCGGATTGAATGAACTTTATTTGAGGACAGCAGAGACAAGTTTATTTACAGCTATTTACAGTTTTGTTCAGGATAATTGATAAAGTAACAATATCAGATAAACACAATCCAGCAGTCAACAGTCACTTACAGCGTAAATGCAAGTCTTACGCACAATAAAACAGACTGCAAAACAGCTATCGTATAACACAACAACAGTAAATGGCAGCGAGCTCAATAATACAACGTTTACAGCAAATGTAAGCACAGCTCACAAATCCTTTAGTCCAGCGAGACGCTTTTTATTTCAGAGCAAATTCTCAACTAACTCACTCACTACGGTGGTTGATTTCTTGGGGCACCTAGCCCCGGCAGGGACTTATCCCCGGTCATGGCTGTAGTGCTTCCTCGTTGCGATCATTTACTGCTGTGGTCATCTTCGAAGTGGACTGGAAAAATGCTGGAGGAACTTTTATAGTAGCTATTGAAGAGTAGGAATGAGTGAGGTGACGAAAGTCAGGACGGGTTTTGATTGGCTATTTAGGGGTGGTGAGCGTGGAGTTATGCACCTTGTGGGAACTTTAGACTTAGAACTGAAGGAGGGAACGTTATCATCATGAAGTTAAGAATGGAAAAAAATTAAGAAATTAGAATATGAGAAGGGAAAAAAATTAAGTTAAATTAGAATAATTTGGTAATGAAGTAAAATTAAAGTAAGATATTTCTGGGTCTTCTGATTTTAAGGTTCGGCGTGTATCTGGGGATATTTAGGATGGCTTCGTTTTTACTTTTTTCTAGGTCAACAACAAATTTTTCCGCAAGTTTTTTAATAAATTTTTTCAGTGGGGGATAATCTAATGCAAGGTACATGTTTTTGCTTGGCATATAACATTGCATTTTGCAGATGTTTCGGAGAAATCTGGTTTGCAGTCTTTCAACTAAGATTAGGTTTGATTTAGGCTCATAACCCCACACTGGGCAAGCATATGTAATTACTGGACGCAAATAGGCGGTGTAAATAAGTCTTTATTTTTCCTAGTCATTTTGGAGCCTCGAGAGATTAAGGGATATAATTTACGAGTTTTGTCTCGAAACATGTTGATTAGATAATTAAAGTGGGGCTTCCAAGTTAATTTACTGTCTAAAATGACTCCTAAATATTTACATTCCTTACACCACGGGATAGTTTGATTTTTAATTTGAAGGGGGCGGAATTTCTTAGCTTTATATCTACTAAAATAAATGGCTTCAGTTTTTGAGGCATTAATTACGATTTTCCATTTGGTGAACCAGTCCTCAAGAGATTTAATATGTCTATTCAGAGCTATTTTAATGTAATTTGGATTTTTATTGCGCGCTAGTAATTCAGTATCATCAGCGTACATGCATAGTAGGGTATTAAATTGTTTCGGTATGTCATTTATAAAAATAGAAAAAAGAACTGGCCTCAGCTTATATCCTTGAGGAACACCTGCTAGAATCGGTTTGATAACTAAAAAAACATCGTTCAGTTTGATCCTGAAGGATCTGTTGCTGAAGTATGAGATTAAAATTTTGATTAGGTGGGGGGGGGTGTATTGTAATTTATTAATTTGTAAATAAGGCCTTCGAGCCAAACTCTGTCAAAAGCTTTCTGGATATCGAGAAAAACTGCTGCAGTGCATTGTTTGTTGGAAAAACCTTCTTCGATGAATTCGGTTACCCTGAGCAGTTGGTGAGTGGTAGAGAGAGCATGACGAAAACCAAACTGTTCTGGGATTAAAATATTGTTTTTATTTAGGTGGTGATTTAATCTAGTTAATATTACGTGTTCAGCGATTTTAGTGATAGTGGGGACAAGCGAGATGGGGCGATAGCTACTGGGATCAGTTGGATCCTCACCAGGTTTAATGTTTGGGATTACTGCAGCAGTTTTCCAGGAACTTGGAAAGAATCCTAATTTAAGCATATTATTAATAATATTGGCTAGAAAGTTAACATAATTATCAGGTAAATTTTTAATCTTCTGGTTACTAATATTGTCTATTCCAGATGCTTTTTTAATATTTAGATTTTTAATATAATCTTTTAGTTCGTTAAAATTAATGGGGGAGTAGTCGTTAAAATTGGGGGGAGGGAGTCTTGAAAGCTTTTGACTGTATTATTTACAAGGTACTCTGTTGTGGGATCATGAGTGTCATTAGGTTTAAATTGATTCTCAAGGTTTTCCGCCAGGCAGTTTGCTTTGTCATTATAGTTAATTGCAATACTAGTTTGGCCATTTAAGGGCGGAATCTTGTGTTGTTTATTTTTGTGCGATTTAACTAATTTCCAAATGGATCCGTCTTCTGCGTTGGTGTTTACGATTTTGTTGACGAATTCATTATTATCGAGTTGTATGCCTAGTTTAGTGATTTCTTTATTTAATCTATTCATGAGTCTCTTGAAAACTGGGTCCCTAGTATTCTGAAAAATCTTCCTGGCAATGTTTCTATCTCTTATGAGGGTTCTCATTTTGGGGTCTATATGTTTTTGGTTGGTCATACTGGGAGCTGATGCTTCCATTTTGGCTTTGAGAATTTGAGTTTCTAGATGCTTGACGGAGGCTTCTAATTCGCTGGTAGAGCAGTTTTCTTGGCTAAGCGGAGTTTCTGATTGGCTGAGAAGGTAGTTGAAATTTTTCCAGTTAGTCTTGTATATAGAGGAGTTTATTGGGAGCGTATATTTGAAGTAAAAATTTAGTAGGATGGGTTTGTGATCTGAGTTAAGCTCAAGGATAGATTTAATGTCATAGGGATAGTGGAAGTTATTTACTATCGTAAGATCTAGGGTGTTAGCGGAGTGGGAACCAAATCTAGTGGGGAAGTTAGGTGCTAGAATTTCGAGACCGGCTTGTCGGGCGAAGTGGTAAAGGGAATTGCCCCTTGGCCTTTTACATTTACAGCCCCAGCTAACGTGGTGAGCGTTGAAGTCGCCGCAAAAAAATTTGAACCGGGCCTAATTGCATTAGAATTTCAAGATCAAAAGTAAAATTAGAACTATCATTGCTGGGGGAGATATACACAGATGTTAAGATTAGAGGTTCCATATTTTTAATATTAATTTTAACCACGCTAGCTTCTACATGTTGTAGGACGGGTGGGGGGACCTCGCTATGAGGTAAACCGTTTTTGATTAAAATAGCGGTTCCTCCTCCTGACTGATTAATGCGATAACTATAGTACGAAAAGTAATTAGCCAGGAAGATTTTTCTTTGTGGTCTAAGGTGGGTTTCCTACAACAATATTATATCGGGATTATACTTATTTACAAAATTACGGAAATCAAACATTTTATTTTTAATGCCATTTGCGTTCCAATAAATAATACGAAGGCTGTGGCGATTGAATTTTAGGTATTATTTTTCAGCGCCTGATCACTAAAAGCACGTGAGGAAAATTGCAAATTTTTCCGTTGGATCTTTTGCATCTTTTAATTTACTTAGTTCAATGAATAGTTTGGGAAATTCTCTAACGAGCTGGTTGAACGCTCTCATTGCGTCAACAACGTTTGCTAGTTCAGTTGGGTTTACTGTTTCAACCTGATTGCGACCGTGGCCGTCATGTGGCGCCAACTCTTGGCTATGGGTTTTGCTGAAGTGGCTCGCGTATGAGATATTTTTCCTAACAATGGATTGTGATTTCAGGAAATAGTTATTTCTGTTTTGTGCTGCTGAGGGTAGTTTTGGAAATTTCGGACAACCTCTATAGGAGGCGATGTGCCCATTTTCTAGGCAATTTATGCATTGAGGGTTATCGATGGCTTCTTTTAGGGTGCAGGCGTTTGTTTCGTGGTTTTTTCCACATTTTAGACAGCGCGCTTTAAAGCCGCAATTATTTGCAGTATGGTGTTACATTTAAAGCATTGCGTCACCATAGGGCGACCTTTAAAGTGCTCGACTGAAATACTTAAGTAGCAGATATGCTCGATGTTAAAGATATCCTCAGCAGCTTTAGTTTTAGGTAATTCAATCAGGTAAAATGGTAATGGCTCCTTCGTTCTAAACTTTGTCATTTGAGAGATTTTTATCACAGGAATATTTTGATCTGTAAGACTATTTTCTATTTCTTGAATACTAAAGCGGTGGGGGAGACCCTTAATTACGACTTTTAGTGGTCGCTTGTCCTTTGGTGTAATTACATAGTGCTCAAATTCATTAACATTGCAGAATTCTTGGATTTTTTTTTTGTGTTGGTCTATTGCATGGGGGGAAATTTTTACATACTCATTACTGAATTTATTAGTGGTTTCACCACAGCTTTTATTTATCATTTCAAGTATTGCTTTGAGATTGTCTACCGCTTTTAACATGATCGGGGGTATTTTGGGATAAGTTGGTTTATCTGCATTTATCTCGGGTTCTTCAATAGTAAGACCGGCAAATCGGTTTTGAATGGGGATGTGGTTAACAGCTGGTTCTTTAGAGATAGTTCTAGAGCCTTTCTTGTAGAGGGGGATTGCAATTGATTACTTTCGTGCGCCTGAGGGGGGGGGGAATTTTAGAAGTACAGTTAACGTCCTGACAAACACCAAGAGAATTCAACTCACCCCGGACGTCTTCTAAGGCTTTGGCGAACTTCTTCCTGTGCCCATCATGCATCTCGGTGATGTGGTGTGAAGGACCGAAATCTTGTCTTGCTTTTATGTAGGTATGATTAAACATTTCAACTTGATAATTCAGTTCCTTGATAGAGGTGACTAGCACCGCATATTTAGCGCAGTGTTCGCAGGGACGCTGTGTAGCATGTTGAGCGGTGTCGCATGACACATCGATGTTCATCGATTCATTGTTTTGCACTGCGCATCTTTTCTTATTTGGTTCCATCGTCGACCCTTCCATAACTAATCCTAAAAAGGACGAGTCGGATCTAGGAGTTTCATCTAAGGTTGGCTGAGACAGTGTGGTGGTTGAAAAGCAGAGCTGGAACGTACACGACCTCCCAGTTCAAATCCCAAGCACCGAAATGAAAACAAGAATAAATATTCTCCACTCAGTTTAAAATCAAACTCTCAACTGACAAACAACTAACTAACTCAATTAACTCACTCACTTTATGAGGTTGCTTTTCGAGGCTCCTAGCCCTGCCAGGGGCTTATCCTCGACTTGGGAGATGTTTCATGCGACGCTGCAAACAGGAGACTGGCATGTACTGGAGAGATGCTTTGAGTTACCCACGAGGGGTGAGGGCGTGGTGAGGAGGAGAGCTACTCTGCAATTGGCTGCGGTTAGAATTTGGAAATGACTATTTAAGACTTGAACGGAGCAATTTTAGGGATTTGAGTTCTGACTTAGCGATTCGAAGAGAATGAATAGTTTTTTCAGGGGATCAGTTGCTGATTTCATTTCACTAATTGCTCTTTTAAGGTTAGGGAAGGCATTGAAAAGAGTTTTAATTTCATTGAGGAGGTCGAACATGTCTGATAGATCGGAATCCGGACCTTTGGGCTTGTTTTCAACGGTTTGGGGAATATTGGGTGTTATAGTATCCTGAGGAAGGATAGACCTTAAAATTTTTTGAGAAGGAATAATTTGGTTTGATATAGTTTGAATTGAAGTAGTTTTGCTTATTATCCTGGGGAGTTGATATTTTAGGAAACTTTGGACAACCGCGATAGGCTGCAGTGTGGCCAATTTGATTGCAATTGATGCAAGTGGGGTTTTCAATTTTTTCTTTAAACGGACAATTCCGTGTTTGATGACTACTAGCACATTTGAGGCATCTCGGTTTGAGCGCGCAGTTAGAGGAAACATGGCCGAACATATTACAGTTGTAGCATTGCAAAATGGTGTTACGGCCTCTGTATCTCTCTACAGTGATTTTTAAAAAGTCAATATCCGTGAGATTGTAAATTTCATCAATTATATCATTTCTATTAAGTTCAACTAATAAGATAGGCAGTGGTCTCCTGGTTTTAAGTTGGGACAGCCTGGTTACCTTATTAACCGAGAAACCCTTAGTTTTTAATTTATTCTCAAGAACATCACACATGTACTCAATCGGGAGGCCTTTAATGACTATTTTCACAGGGCGTTTGTTTTTGGGTGGGATAACATAGTATTCTATCTCGTTCTCTGTAAAGAATTTTTGGAGATCTCTATGGTTATCAATAGACTCTGGATAAACTTTAATAAAGTTGTTGGTTAGGACGTTATTTTTAATGCCAAATTTTTCATTAATTAGTTCCAGGATTTTACCATAATCATTAGTCAGTTTTAACATTAGTGGGGGAATTTTAACAATTGGTTCAGGGGTGTCCTCTACTGGGGTTTCTACTTCTACGTTAGTTAATGGTTCGAATCTATTTTTAGTCTCTATAGCATTAACTTTTTTATTAGTTTCCGGAGGTTTAGCTGACTTTCTTTTTGGGGATAGTTTAAAATCCTCGGCAGGTTTATCCATTAAGCAGCCAATAGCTAAAAGAGATTTATGCTCACCAAGGAGATGTCCCAGTGCTTCTTGGGCTTCTTTGGCAATGTTGAGTTGCTGGTGATATTCAACTCCTCTGAATCCGTGAAGCGAAGTGTTATTTATGAAGCCATTCGCGATGTTTAGTTGAGATTGAAGCTGGTCAATTTTTGCTTTTGTAAGTTTGATATTTACACAATTGTCATATTGGCACATTGTGTTGCGTTGCTCCGTTTGATCTATTTCGCTCTCAGGGGGATTATCGTAGCAAGTTCATTTCGCGGCCACTCTTTCATCATCTCCGCTCTTCCGTAACTGATCCTTAAAAGGACGAGTCGGGACATATGCCGTTGGGATCTGCACTCGCTCCAGGGTAAAATCCCATTGATCCGTAAAACTGCCCTCTGCCATGGCTCAGGACAGAATAGAGAATGAGAATGGAAAAATTAACAGAAAAATGGAAGTTTAACTGAACTCTCAATTAACTCTATATATTCATAGAACAGCACAAATAAAATAACTACTAACTAACCAACTCACTCACTCCGGCTACTCGTCCTTATATAGCCGAAGAAGCGCGTGCACCGAATCTCTTGAAAATTATCAAAACAACGCGCACAATCCAGCGGCTACTAGACTATTCCTTTCGCCAAACCAATCAAGTTGGCGCGAGGCTCCTCGCCAAACGTCGCCATTTTTGGCGAGTTTTCGTGCCATTTGCACGCTTGTAAAAGTATGTATACATACAAAAGCATGCTGCATTGGAATATTAAAAAACTTCGGTTTTCATATTGTTAAAAGTGAGAGATAAATTAATTATGTTAATGAAAAACTTGTTTTGTCGATTGAAATAAACTTGTTGCCTCGACCTCCGTTAAAACAGTTCCTGGAAATGTAGATAATAACAAGGTTATTTTTACATTTAGAGGCGTTACATATTTTGGGACGACTGTGTAACAAACTATAGTAATCCTATTCTTAAAATTGGCATACTGATATTAAACTTTTAAAGAATAAGGTAAACAAATGATGGGCGGTTGAGTAAAAGTTGGTTTCTTGATAATTGTCGTGACATCTGAATTTATTCTCTTATATTTGATTTCATCAATACTATAACAGAAATATTGATAAAATATTAAGAGTAATCAAACCAAAAGCACAAGAAATTATACAACAATCCGATGTATTCTAGTTACACGAGAAAAGCCTATCCATTTTGTTGTAAAGTTCTATGAATGTACTTTACAACCAATTTATTCTATCATTTAGGAAATTTAAGCGATAGAAAATTATCATAAAATTGTTTAAATTGTTTATTTAAATCAACATATTTAAGGATTAATAAAATGAATACACTAAGCGTAATAAGAAAATTTTATTTTCTACTGACATTATTACATTGGTTAAACAGACAGCTATTACAACTTTAAAAGAAGACATTTATTGCATACATTAAGAAAGAATACATATAAAAATGTTTGTCAAATATAGTAAGATATCCTCTAAATAAAATAGTAAGAAATTCTAACTCATAATAAAGTTTTAAAAACATTTGAGTACTTAAAAGGCCTTAATTACCATATATTTTAGTTTTACATTTATACAGCATTTTAAAATTCCTCTCCCAAATTTGCTTAGATGGCACCACTGATGGATTCAAAATGTCTTTACATTCCTTAAGGCAATACGTTGTATTCAGAAATTAAGGCAATACGTTGTATTCAGAAATTGAACATGATCATTATGCATTAGTTTCAAAATTCTATCGTGAAGAATTCAAATGAAAAACGATTACTAACTTTCATTTTTAAAGCAAAAATGGTACAATAAGAACTTTTAATAAAATTAATATAGAGTTTAAGTTAATGTAGCCACTAAAAATATAAATCATTGAAAATGAAATCTAAGATATTTATATGAATTGCTGCATTAATTTCGAAAATATATTCAAAATTTTTTTGCAACATTTAAACGTATGATTTTATTGAAAATCAATAAAATTTCACTGGTAAAATTATTGGAATATTGACATATTTAAGATCATTTACAAATTAAAACATTTAAATAAGTGAAAGAAATAATTACTCAGAGTTAATTTAATCATAAAAATGTAACTTTGAATTTTTTTACTCCTATAATGTAAATATTAATTGCATCCATTCGACACTAGCTTAAAAATAGCAGTATTTTAAACATAGAATAGTTTTAGACTCAAACTTTTTTAGTGATTACTACACGATTAGGTTCAACTTTTCTTTAAAGCACATTGATCCCCATGTTGATCAGGCATGACGATCAAATGATGCTTCCACAAATTCGGAGGATTCTTGATTGGCCGGCCGAACCAATGAAGAATCCCAAACCGGAAAGTTACGCTAAAAAAATTAGAATTAAGCAAACTATTATCTATTTAATGCCCTGTTTTACAGATATAAAATAAAAGCTTTTATTGCCTTAAAATTCAGACAAGAATTTTCTCGTAAATTTAAAAGAAGCTCCGAATTATAGTCAAGTGGATGCAATTACTGAATAAATTGAGTATATTTATTAGATCAAGAAATTTTACATGAAATTTAAATTTTAAATGTCAGATATTTAACTGATTTATTATATCATTGAAGTGGCTTTAAACTTTAAAAAAACGTACAAGATACTGTATGTAGCACATATTGAAATTTCAAACTTTATAAAAATTGAAATACATCACTCAAAATTTCGTCACAATATTGCTGCCATCTGCAAAAATAAAGTAATCCAAGCATAATTACAGAAGATCATCAACTTCGGGATATTCCGCTTTCTATTTTTCTGCCGCCGTTATATTTTGCACAAGAACATTACAGAACGATCTCGAGGCTTAAAACTAGCTATTTGAAACTAGTTAATATAACAATTTCTTTCCTTATAAAATGTAGAGCACAATACTTTTCATGATCACTACAAATAATTTTCAAAATAAATCAATTAAAAAAGAATAGAGTTATAAAGTAACATGAGAATCACAGTTGTCTGTCAAATGAATATTTTAAATAAACAAATATTCAGAGCTATAATACAACAGTATTAAGCAACTACCTTTGCGCCATTAATGAAATTTCATCCCATTTACTAGTTAGCATCTTTATATACAGTTACAGTGATGCAAGAAATATCCTGGCATAGACAGAGACCACACAGGAAACTCGGTGGGACAGACGGAAAACCGTCCCGCATAGCACGAAGGAACAGTCGACACTTGATACCGGTCACTTGCAAAAAAAAAAAAAACAAGACTTTCTAGACATACTCATTTTTTCACACTAAAAAAAGAGCTAAAGACAAGAGCTAAGACAAAATGTACCCAAAAGATATAATGAGTGGGATTTTTAAGTGTTATGCGGCTTCAAGAGACATTCAGTTTTTTGACCATCCGAGTGAATTCTAACCACACTGCATAGGCTTTGATCAAGTGATTAATAGCGCCTTTTTCACTGTCACACTGACAAGTCGAACTTTTATCAAAGAAAGGGCTTTGAATGTAAAGGAAATACGCCGTATCCAGTTAAGATAAAAATCCCCATCAATTGCAACCATATGAAAATATGAACTTATATTCCATCTCAAATTTTATTCTTTATCGAATTAGCGTTCGAGGAAATATTGTCTACATTTTAATGTCAAGCGTATCAATTCATGTATAAGAAATCTCTCAGAACAAAAGTCAATATCAAGATTAAAAGTTTGAGAACCTTTTGCATGTCATATTCTTCCATTTCAAAAAATTTGAACAAATTATTATGAGCAAAAAAGAAAAGATATAATACCCCCCCCCCCAAAAAAAAAACTCTTGCTATTTCAATATGCTTTCTCTTGTAATCCAATTCTAATGAGAATGCATGCTTAATCAAAATACGGCAAAATATATTCTTTTGCTCAGAATCCTTGAATGAAATAATCTGTGTCAAAAACAGAGCGCACAATAGAATTAAATTTGAATGTTCTTATAGAAGAAATTTATTAAATACCTTTAAAAAAATAAACAAAAGTGGTATTAAAACAAATATTGAAAAAGGAAACGGCCACTAAATACTCTAGTAGAGACCAATGAATTTTAGATTTTAACTTCTTTAAAATTTGGATTTTTTCCATAAAAATAAAACTGTGGGACAGCACATCGGCTGATATTTTATGATGGATGCACAGTATATTAAATATTTTGAACAGTCAATGTATCTCCACTAGCACTAGAAATTCAAGGAAACTGCAAAATAATATTAATTTTCAACATAAAATCTATTTTAGATGATGCCATAGCGTCTTCTAACTGCACTATATTTGTATCCGCGCTCAGATTTTTTATTTTTTCTTTTAAGAAAAAACAACAACATTGATTAATGGCAGAATGCATTTCAATGAATATAATGGATCGAGGAAAAGTCTCAATTATATATTAGTGATCTTTTTGTGCCATTCCTTTTCAAGGAATGACAAGTGAAGGCTCTCATGGAAATTGAAAAAAAAAAGAATTATTTAGAAGCATATATTAATCGAAGCAAGGCATTTCTTTAGTAAGTGATTTATTGATGGAGAAACTCACGATTTCAAAACATTCATGATATCAATGCATAAAAGGATTTTGATGTAAAAGATATTTGAGTTCAAAATGAACAGCGTAAATTTCGAGAACACTGCAGTAAAAGAACGAGTTCGTCATTTTCAATGTGACCTGCTATAACAAATTCGTAACAAGCATGGTTTAAGAGTTGACAATTATCGTAAAGTTGGTGCATAGCACTGATAGAATAGATGATGATTTTAAAGCGCAATAAAAGAGCTCTCATAGTCTGAGAAGCTTCAGAAAGGATTATGAGGAATAATTCTAACTTCCATCTATGGAGGATGATACAGCTTATCATTTGTGTAAGCCTTCACGACGTAAAAAATATCTGAAAAAATACTGCACATTCCAGAATAGAAACAATTTTATATTGATTGCTCTATCACTTCACCATAATGCTACCACACAATCTAGGTATAATTTCCAAACTTTAGAGCCTGACTGCGAAAACAGTTTAATTATTTTAAAAAATGAACGTAGAACAGAGCCATATTACTCTTCTTCATTCCATCTTTGATTGGATGACACTTCGATAAATACGAAACAAGCACGAGCGATCTGCATTCCAAATTATTGTTGGAAATTATTTTAACAATATTGGTCAGCGGCATTCCTTCCTACAACAGATGATGTGGTAGAAAAATCAACCATTTATAAAAGACCTTGACCAGAAATGGATTGTCAATTTGAAAACAATCCGAGGTATCTCTCCAAAACAATACTGGTTAAGGAGGAAGAGGCCTTTTACAAAATTGAAGATCATTATTCCTACATACACACTAAAAAAGAATTCGATCGTATTTGGCTACTGTATATTACCGATATTACGTTGAAAATGCTTTTCAAAGAATTCCCTATTGACAGTACACCATGAAAAGTTTTAATTATCAAGGAAAATTCAGTTATGGACGCACATTTCATATATCAGACACAAAGGAAAACTTACAGCTCTATGGAAGACTTGTTTATCCATTTACACATGAATCTATAATTTCAATATTACTGAAAAATTGAAAAAGGAGTAGATAAAAATTAATATAACTGTATTTGAAGACGTAGTGAACCTTAAGATTGCTCTATTTCTATAGTGAAACACTTTGGAAAATATAGATAGTCTCTTCAATTTAATCAAACATATTTCATTGGTGCAGTCAATTACAATTAGTGGTTGCAAAAACTTTCTAGAAATTTTACATTGAAAATCAAGTTACTTTGCCAAATATCAGACAAATATACCAAGAAGGCTAGCTAATAAAAATATTTTAAATATACATAAATAATTCTAGCTCTTTCAGTCAAGGTATGGTAATGCATGAAAAAATTCTGATTCTTTTAGAATCAAAGGAAGTTAAACAATAAGATTTCAATGGTGTAGTAATCAAAATGACTGATTAAAGACATTAAAGCATTTTAAATAAGCAGATTTGGAAACAAATGCATTGTAATGGTAGACCCTTTTAGCATCAGTCAACTTGAAATGGCTGTGCTTGATTTCAAGGCTGCATTACTTTCTTCATGATGTGACTGGCATTCAACTTGAATACATCGCATTTCCTTCAATTAGCGTGATATATAGAGAATTCCATAAGCTATTCCGACAGTATAGTGCTGGAGGTCCATTCTTTAGATTCTTGTGAAAGCAGGTCTATTTCAAAGATATTTGATGATGATTCATCGTCAGCTCTTTTCGATAATTCTTGAAGAATCTATTTCCATTTAAATCTTGTTGTAATTGGGTGACATCTAGGGGGGAGAGAAGATTTGGATTTATAAAGATCAAGTACGAGTTTCCTCATAAGTATTTCCAAACAATTGCCCACATAAATTATATGATCTTTACTTTGTTAATAAGATTTCTGAACTGTATTTAATCAGAAAATAAGGTTCCAAGTTTTTCAGTCAATAAATAATTTTTTTCCCTTTATCAACTGTGTTAAATTTAGTTTTTAATAAATTCTTTAGATATTGCGGGGAATTAATTCTCTCATTACATTAAATCTAGCTCTGAGGCTCATTTCAAAACTTCGAATGGTAGGGGGATGAAAGAGGTTCTACTCGAAATAAAAGGATTCTAAAAGCTAAATATAATAAAAATTTAATTTAAATGATCATTCATAATTTCACAACTTAATCTTTGTCCACATTTATCAACATTATGAAACTTACCTTGTCATTAATTGACGGGAGTGTTGATGCCGCTCATGAGGAATCTTTTGATCTTCATCCAGAATTGTCGGTATCCGTAGAAGGTAGATGTGGAATTGGGAAAATATTCACTGTGGACATAAGACTTATCACAAAGAAATGACATCAATCATAGAGCACCCATCTTGTTGGATCTATAGCAAATGCAGATGAATTTCGCATCCTGAAGAATTTCATCAAAAAAAATTAGTTGCCAAAGTATTCTTCTGGTGCTTTATTGGCACGTTGAAACGAGAACTGGAAAAGAATGGATGGCGAAACTCTAGAAGAGTGGAATGTTTTAAGCAGTTCAGGATTAAGAAAAAGATTAAAGCAAACAAACTTCCTACAGAAAATCTGGCATTTCCTACACCTCAAATAGCGTACTGTGAATTATTGGCCTCATCTCACTTCACGGCTCCTGATATCCAAGTGAAAAGAAATTTTTAAGTTGCTAATAAGTATCTGAAAAACTTCAGAGCTTACTTATCACTCTATTAAAAATTTGACAATCATAAAAATACTAATGATTAAATTTCAATGTTAATGCGCCGAAATTCGTTTTCTTTCGCTACAAGAAACATTTCCTTAGATTTTGGATTTTTCATTGCCAAACAATTTTGATCATTCCCCTTTCACTTCAGTTTCTCCATAGGTTCTTAACGGAATTCAGATTGTCAACTGATCCATATTTCCTGTTCACTTTCAGGAGACTCGATAGAACCATCAGACGTTATGCACTTTAGAGCTCTTGGTCGCAGTAATTTGAGTTTGGGATTTTTAGACCATTTTTAACGACCATTCTTTGATTATGTAATATAAGTTAATAGGCAGACATAATAAGAAATAGCCCAATGGAAAAGCTTCAGTTCTTTTTCGATCGTAAAACTTAAGAAAACGTTTTCCAATGCACTGTAAGTTTTTCCATTGACTTAATATGACAGGGAATTTGGTAACTTCATATTTAAAAGACAGAATGTTGAATAAATATACAATTTTCTTCGGTAAAGTTTCTTTTAAATTCAGAACTGATTTAGAACATACTTCATGATCCATCATCATTTACATGAACATAAAAGTAAAACCAAAGGATTTTGGAATCTTTGGCCATTACATTTAAATTCAAGGAAAGTTTATCTAAATTAATAAATACTAACGGTAATTTGATTACTCGGTAATCAGAACACTGACAAAAGAATGAAAATATAACCGTCAAGCTTATCAGATAAAAGGATGTTTTCTTCGGAAATAATTCGTGTAAAGTCGAAACAGAATTCAGTATTCTCCTTAGTAAGTGTCTTAGTCGGTTAAATACTGATCTAATTAACCGCAATTTGATCATTGAAAGATTTTATCTTCACTACCACTTCTCACAATTATCTGAGCTAAGAATTCAAAATTAAAAAAATAAATGACGAATGATTCGTTCCACATGTTCCTTAAATACTCGCATTATATTTGGTTACCTATTAATTCAATTAAGATCAGGTGGAATTTTAAAAAAAAAACTATACATTCAGGATTTAAAGAATATTTTTATTTTGATAGTTTCTTTTGATAAGATAAATCAAACGGAAATGAAATTCGAATCAAGTTTTCAGTACTTGTTTAAACATCGGTGTACGATTCAAGCGAGGAAGGCGTATTTAATACCTACGATTTAGAGATATGTCTGAACTAGGAACTAGAAGTTGAACCTGAAAATAGGTTCAGCTACAATACAATTAATTAATAAATTATTAATTAAATACATGCAAACGTTCTATCTCATTAACACACTTGCTAAATGTCCATTCCTTTTAACACCTGAAAGTCTGGAGTCAACCTAATTCAAACATTTTTGCAATATAATCCTATTTCACCATAAAATAATTACTGTTAATAGAAACAATAGAAAGCGGGATGAACAGAACCTTTCGAATTTTATATTTTAAATAAGGAATAAAATGCAATGATAATGTCCACTAACTATATGCGAAAGAAATTTTAGGCCCTTTTGAAAATATAATTCAAAAAAATATATATACTTCATGACCAAAGGAATTATTGCAGCTTCAAATTTTAAAAACAGATACAAAATTAAATCATGAAAGCCAACATCAGATTGCAAATTTGGAGTTTCAGCAAACGCGAATTGCCTCACCCTTTCTTCCCAATAAGATGCTATTTTTTCCTACATCGGATAAGGACAATGACAAGGGATAACAATTTTCAAAGGATTTCACTAACAATCAGTGGAGGGTTCAGCCGGCAGTGCTTGAAAGCTCAGAGTTCAGTCTACTTTGCTTGTCATCTAAGACCTCTCCTCCCATAAGCCACTGAAAAAAACCCAGATATACAGTAATTGGTTACCCTCTAATTAACCTAGGATTTCTTTTTTAGAATTTCTGATCCGAAAATCAGCAAATGTTTACGTTTTTGATTGTCTAATTAAAACGATATTTGTTTGGCTTATTGTATCCCTGAACTCCAATTTATATTTTATATATATATATATATATATATATATATATATA
>JAOUZG010013922.1:28706-46624 GCA_026289955.1 Argiope argentata | reverse complement strand
ATTCAGACATGACCCGTCACCACTGTTCAGAGCACATATTCAGACATGACCCAATCCCGCAGTTCAGAGAAAACATTCAAACACTATCCAATGATCAGTTTACAGAACAAAATTTTTTCCACAAAATCATTACCCACATCATCCCCCACAAAATGTAACTCATCCCAATTTGCAACATCGCCCAATATTTCCTTGACGCATTCATTTCTCGCTGACTAAGATAAGTCCTACAATACTTTTTCGACACATTCATTACCCGCACACCGAGGCACGACCCACATTTCCTTCTCAACACATTCATTATCATCACATTGAGACATGATCCGCAATACTTTCTTGACACATTCATTATCATCACATTGAGACACGACCCGCAATACTTTCTTGACACATTCATCACCCGCACACTGAGATACGACCCACAATTCCTTCTCGACACATTCATTACCCGCACAACAAGATATGACCCACAATACTTTTTCAATACATTCATTACCATCACATTGAGACATGACTCGCAATACTTTCTTGACACATTCATTACCATCACATTGAGACACGATCCGCAATACTTTCTCGACACACGCATTGCCCGCACACTCCAACACGTCCTTTGACATTCCCTCGTCACACGCATTTCCCACACTTCAATACGACCCTCAACATTCCCTCATTACATAAATTACACACACTAATTATACTATCATCACTTCGAAACAGCTTATAATATTCAAGATATACAATTATTCTACAGATTTTCACCTAAAATTCTAATAAATGTTTTTCTTGTTTCCAAAACTGTCATCAGCATTTCGTAATTTTTCAGAGAATCCATCTGCCACAGATTCCATACCTCCACATGTTATCACTGCAACCCTCAACAATAATTAAGCCTGGAGTTCTCAATATCACGACCCATCCTTTCTTAAATGGATCATGATTCGTGTTCCGTACTCTTCATTTCATATGAAAGAAATTCTTGATGAATATTACTAAAATAGCCCGGATCACATAGGATTATAAAAAATATAACTATTTATAACCACTTGCAGGTTTATAATCCTCAGAAGCAGTTTACCTAAATAATCCGAGGAATTGAACACTAGCCTTTGCCCTCTTTCCCTGTTAGCCTATCCTCCATTTCTCCCCTATTACGTCCATCAAGACCTTAAAACGCTACCCTTTGCTCCCTGATCGAGGGATATGCAACTGTCTATCAACTGCCCCTAATAAGTACCCTTCAAACTGACCTACAGCATGCTATATACACGTTCGAACGCAGTATAAGCCATTATTACTCCTTAAAACACTTTGTACTTATTTTCAATTTTCTTGAAAAAAAATATAATCTGCACGATATCCGAGAGTATTGGGAAAAGAATTCCCCCTTTCAAGATGGAAAAGTTTTAGACATAAAAATAATGTGTGACTGTAAATGAGTTTACATCTTCCTATATATTTTGGCAAATCGATGTTTATTGCTTCAGATCAAAAAATGAAAGTTATGAATAACACAGCTAAATTTTAATTTTAAGAAAATAGAATAGGTTTACATTCAAGATTTTTTAAAATCTAATCCATTAATATAAAACTTGTTTATTATATTTTAAAACATCTATTCAGACTGTAAATGGAATTTTTCCAATTCTTCATTCAATTCCGGATGCATTACTGATGAAATTGTACAGGGAAGCTACACTATTTTAATATTTTCAGAAATGATCCTCAATTATATTTCATTTTTATAAATGACACCATCTGGTGAGCGATTTAAGAAAAGCGGATTTCAAAATTATAATAAGACGATCTTTTAATTGTTAAAACATTAATAACATGCTAATAAAATTGCTTGATTAAATTTATTTATTAAAATGATATTGCCAGATTTTGAAGATTGAATTAAAGATAAACGCCAAACTACTAAAAACAAATTTCATTTATTACAAGCGATTTTGGAAAGTTCCGGAAATATTAGCCTATCAGTCTTTCGAAATACCTAAAAATAGATACACCAAAACACCAAGATTTACATTTGAGTAAATACTTTCTTAAATGAATAAGAATATGCTTTAAGAAGTCATTTAAGACAAGATCCAGAAAAAGTCCCTTGGCTATAAATTCACGGTTACACAAACAACCAAAAATCAATAGACAAGGTTCAACAAATGCCAAATCTTCCGCAAAGAAAATTCGTCTTTCTTCCCATCTTAAACGGATAGCGACATATTTCTGGCCATGAAACAATTCACTTTTGATTAATAAAGTACTAGCCACGTACTTAATACTTTCTTGTTTTCTAAAACTTTTTATGACAATCCGTTCACGTTAGACTTGCCAGTTTTGTCCTTAGGAAATAAACTTTATTTGTGTGTAAACCGGCTTTTCCTTATTCAAATGCAACTATTAAGCACATTAATATTTATTTTTTTTTAGTTCCGAAGTTTTTAGTTTTTTTTTAGTTCGAAAGTTTCAAAGTTTATATAACATCAAAGCAAAAGGAAATATTTCCCTACTTTAAGCGCTAATTTCTGCATGCATGAAATTAATTGATCAAAATAATCAAGAAGCTTGGGGAAAGAAATCTCAAATTAGTGATGAGCAACTACCGCTCATGCCTGATGAAAAGTTTTCAATCTCGAAAAGTTAGGATCATGAATTCTTCCAAATCAAATTTTTAAAAATTTGTTTAGAATTCTAAAATCATAAATAAGTATTCTTTCGTGCCAAATTCGATGTGCTAAATACCCAACCCTATGCATTAAATTTATTTCTGGCAGAAATATTGCAATTATCCTAAATGATCACTAAATCTGATATGTAAGCTAGCACTAGAAAACTTAATAACCCCCAAAAATGGTCATTAAAAATTCTTCAAACTTGACTTATTCCTTTTCATAATTGCACTCATCCTCCTAGAACAACTATCATAATAAAATTATATTAAAAGTAAATCTATGCAGTTCAATTCAATGTTGCTGAAATTTACAAGTTATACAAATCCGAGATTGATTTTCATTGTTTAATTTTTTTTAATCTCTTTAAAATCTAAAATTGCAATCATTCCTTTAATCTTAAAGTATATATTTTTAGGAATTATGTTTTCAAAAAGTTCGGAAATGCCTTGCTCTTATGTTCGAAGATTATTTTCAATACATCTTAGTCACCGAATCGAAACAAAAATTTAATATGCAACTTTCGATCCGCTTTTTATTGTTTTTATTAAGGGTCTTCCTTTATGGTGAGATGCGATTACTTTTCTGGAAAAAATTAAACTAGCAACACTTGATATATTCTCACTTATTTTATTTATTGTGCATATCAATGAGAAAATTTTAAAATGTAATCGAAGAGCGGCGTGGTGGGGAAGGTGTGATGACAAATCTTAACAGAGAGGAGGGCGATGTAGGGCAGTTTATGACGGGAGGGGGGTCAACGTCAGAGATTAGCAGGTAATCAATCGTTAAATTGCTATTAAAACATTTATGCGAAATCGTCTAATATGTCTAATTAGATACTGACTTTTTCACCATATTTAAAGAAATTATTTCCAAAGAAAAAAATCCTTCAGCTAATAATTTGGCAATCATTTTTCACATATTAACTACTCAATTATTAAAAATGCCCCGCAATTTATAATTTTATCTATTATTAATTAGTCTTAAAATTAGACGAGTCCTTAATATTCCAAAATCATTTGATTTTACTTATCCTGCGAAGCAATTTCGACTGTAAATTGCGATGCTGTTGGTGCACGAAAGCATCCTGGCACCATGCATCGGTTGCTTTCCTATTGGCCAGCTGCATCCACCATTGAAATTTGAGGTACCAACTTGCAAGTTCTGCTTGTTTGCCACACAAGTTAGAGGAGCTTGAAATCACGTGTGTCTTGACTTGAATCCTGAACAGAATGAGACATAGTTCCACTTTATCTTGAAACTGTCTTCTGTAAAAGCTAGAGCTGAAAAGAAAAAATTCCGTTAATCACTGAAAAGATTTATAGAAATTTTATTTTATACGCTCAGCCACTGTGTTAAGTAGCAATTTTAATTTTTAAAAAGTTAACCACATTGAGACAAATATTTCCTATCTCTGCTACCAGTAAAACATTTTCTCAATAAAGTGTCAATATAATGATTCATAGGCTTTTATACTATCTGTAATTTATGACATAGATGATAAAAGAATAATTTGAAACGCTATACAGAGTTGATCGTTCGACCTAGAGCACACATTTGACAAGAAATTTAGATAGCAAGTGCTCATTGAAAAGGAGTTTTTAAAACTCTCATCTTCGAAATCTCAAATTTTCTTCGCTAACATTGAAGTGTATAATAGCTCAAATATTATTAAATAACTATGAATTATAAAAACATTATACTGATTTCATTTCCATATTAAATTTTAGTTAATGCTTACATGTTTTAGTTATATTTTTACCACAATTCCGTTTAGTGCTTTAATTATTGGTTTTATGCTCACGCTATCTATTATTTAACAAATACTCGTGCAGGCTGACACAGATAAATTAGGTGTCCATCATAAAAATAAACAAATCCTAAAACATTATCATGCTACGAAGTTTTGGAGTAATGTGTGATTTTTTTAAGAGAAAGAGGTGAATACAATTTAAGCTTGTCCAGCAACAGACTGTAGGGGGGAGATTTCGTTAATTAGAAAGTTAATGTAGGTACTTGGTCCTATTTTAAAGCAACAAGGTTATTTATACTCGAATCTCCAAAAAGAATGCATATCGAACTGGAGATTTTAGTAGATTTCGAAATTACAGACCTTTTCCTAATCGAAAACCGACCTCATAACTCATTTGAAAACGTTAATAAAACTATTCAAATTGATCCAATTTTGCAAGGAAAAGAATCCCATTTCAAGAATTTTTTCCTGAAACGATAACAAGTTAACACAACGATTACAAAATGAGAAGAGCTACATAAATATGCCTTAATACATAGATTTAGTATTCTAATTGTGGATCTCTATCAAATTTGGAACTAAAGCCTAAGTTATTGACCATCTGTCAGTCTCCACTTCTGTGTACATGCAAAATAATTAAAAAATGTAACACCGTATTTATATATATATATATATATATATATATATATATAATGAAATTTGTTCCATCGTTTTAGTAACGAAAATGTATATCTATATCCAATTTTGAAGGGTTTATGTAAAAGATTTGACCATCTATTTGTGCACTTTTACATACGTACAAACGCAGTAACTTGAAAACATTATGATTCAAATGTGGTGCATGATCTTAGAATATAATTTTAGTTTTGATTTCAATCACACGGACTAAATGCACCCTAAATATATAAATTTGATTCAAAATTGAGTATACACCGATCATTTTTCTTTAAAAGTTACAAAAATGTTACAGAAATTCATCATTTGAGCTTAATGGTAGTGTTAAATTATGCATTTAAAATACAAACCAAATATTCCGAGTACTTTCATTACATAATTTATTGTGGTGAATACAATCTACTTCAAACAATAGTCACAAAATTAAGTATACATCGGTTATCGATGTATACTTAATCGAATCGAATTGGTTGAAAAATGTCAAGATTATTACAGTTGCACTCAAAGTGTATAAATGTAATTTTTCGCTATAAAATCCCTTTCAATGAATCTAGGAGAGGAATTTTTGAAAAAGCGCAGTATTTGCCATCAAGTACAAGAAAGATGGTTAATGTCTTCAAAAATTGTTTCATTCATAGTAAAAAATAATGTTTTGGGGCAAAAGTTTCAACAGAAGCGTTGTACAACTGGACATGTGGTCAATATTATAGGAAGAGACCCTATAGAAATTGAGCTTTACTGTAAAGAGAGCGAATGCGTTTAGTAAACAAAAATTCAAAGTAAAGACCAAAGACAATGTTCAAAAGCAATTATAAAATGCGATTCTTAATAAAATTTTGGGAAAAATACATCGTTTGTGGACAAGGTACAATTTCGTTATTATCCAAAATTAGTTTATCACTTGACCAGATGAAACAATTTTTTTTTATCAAATGCAACATTTGTCCCAGAATTTCCTGCTATGCTTGCATAAAACTTGCATTTAAGTCACATGAAACCAACTTCCTTTCCTTTCATGTATCCCAATAAGAAATATTTCCAATTCTGTTCAAGGCGAAACGAGTTTATTTTGAAAAATTATTCGATTGGCAGAAGCAAAAATTTGCGAATGTGGGTTGTTCTCCACGTTTTTTAGAGAAATCGTTAGCATAAATCTGTGTAATAATCCTTAGATAAACGAAAGACAATTCAATGCACCCGCACTTACTCGTTTTATCCAACTGTACTTCATTTGAAACATTTCTACTTTTCAGAAGACTCATCCATATCCGAGATAAAAGTCCATTGCCAACGCTCAAAGTCAAACTGTGCTTTAAAATTTTGAAAAAGCAACATGTCAAGGAACAGAAGAACACAACTTTCCTGCATCTTAGTTTTCCCCTCCGTTTTTCTATCCAATTTGCAGACAAGGAGACCTGTAAGAATTAATTCATTTCCGTAAGTTCATTAAAGAATGCAGAGCAATTTGTATAATTCAATGCTCACAAAAATTCAAACTCAGAAAACTAGTTTCTAAAAATGCAAAGAGCAAGAAAAATGAAAAAGTACAAAAATTCGATTTAAAAAGAACTGGTTCCCTTAAACCGAACCCTCTTACTAAAATAAGTATGGGCAAGAGAGAATAGATTTCTGAAATAAAACAACCAATGAATGCTTACTTTTAACATCTAAAAATGTTAAATAAGATGCCTATAAAAATTTAAAGAATTGTAGTCATTTTAAACATTATTTTGATAAGTATTTCATTTTAACTTTATTCATATATAGTGCAATTTCAGAATAAGCAGTGTAATTAACGCGTAATGTATGAAATAAGAAAAGCTATTTTAGCATTTGAAAATCTTTGAAAACAAAATTCTTCGTGCAATAAATTTAATGAATACGGCGATTTAATTTAGGACAAACATTTGCTTACCATAACTGAATAACAAAATATATGGCTGTTTAATAAATAAAAAATACTTTTTTCGATTTTAAAACTGATTTCAATCTAAAAAAAATCTCTATTATTAGTACTACTTTAAAATTCATCTAAAAATTCAGAAAATCACTAATTCGATGCGAATCATTGAGGTTCTACTGCATTGGTTTCTTTCAATTTCAGAAAGCTTAGTTTGGAAATTACAATTCGATCAAGGTTTGCCCTAAAACTTTAAAATATTCAAAAAAACAGTAAAAGAATGAAAACAATTACTTGTTTTATGCTGAAAAAGCTTTAAAATGCTTTTCATAAATTAACATTAGTTTACTTGCAAAAATAAGATTTAAATTAGCTGCTGAGCTTGGTTTTATAAGGAGAAAACTTCTACATTGTAACTTTCCGTCGCCATTAATTCTAGTGTTCACTAAAGGATTTGTTGATTGTACGATAATTTAAAATTTCATTTGGCAATCGTTTCAATGAATCATAATGAGTTAAAATCTTAGATAAGATTCAAGCCCTGTTTTAATATTCACCACCAGAAAAGAAGTATTAGAGCTATTATTTGCAGTGGACCTCTTAATTCTGAGCCGATATCGTTTGAGGAGGCATTCGAGTTCCACCCCTTTCTCAACTTTTGAATGACACTAGGGGAAGAACTTTTAACATACATGGATTGAATGTACCAGACTAATTTACACGACGGTTCCTCTGCTGAATCGGGTCTCGAACTTTAAAGTACTACCAGACACTCAATATCCTCCATGCACTGGTAGGCGCTGATGTTATTTGACATGCGTCTGAGTTTCGCAGCTAGTTAGACCCACTACCCTAAGACATGATTACGAAGGCATAAATCAAAGCTAACATGTAAATAAGCCAAAAAAAGATATACTAGGAAAAACAGAAATAACGTATACGATATTTATACCTGTGGTTACAAAAAACACATTAACACATTGGCAGCCGTCCCCGCGAAAACGCGGGTTTCTGAGTTCGTGAAGTTTCCGCTACGGTGCCGCCGCTCAGCCGTCGAACGTCTCGCGGGTCGCCGGCTGTCGATGTGTTAAAATGAAAGTTATTAATGGATCTTTGCCATACTTTCAACACAAATTACCGCCGTTTCAACGACCTTCTCTAAAAGAAATTTATTAACGAAATAAGCTAAAGTTTTTATATTTATAATTTTTTATGGTTTCCATTCTAGCAGAAGTATTCTCTTTAGAACCTTCAAATTCCAATATTTTAAAGCTTTTTTACTGAGCAAAGTTTCGTGAATTTTATCAACGTTTTCTGCTTACCAGAAGAATGTTTGGCTCTTTCGTTGACGCATGCATTTCCAAAAGTTCATTGTCTCACGTAAGAGTTTAGGCATGTAGAGGTCCTTTTTAGGCAATGCGAATTCCAGAGATTCTTTTTTTCCATTCTAAAAAAATATTATAATATTGTTATACATGCAGTTTCTTAGTATATAATGCTAAAATTGGAGAAAACTAAATGCAGGTCCCCTACAAATGAATTCATTTCAATATTCTCTAGACATAAAAGATTGTAATTATAAATTAAAAATACACTTAGGTATTTGAAAGGGCGTGAAAAAACTTAACAACTTTTAAATACCCAACTATATACTAGCTTTTTGATTACATTGCTCTTTGAAGCAGCTAACAAAACAATAAAGTTTGGAAGCATAAGCAAGAAAGTATTGTTCTGAAATTTTAACTAGATTCTATGCTAATTTAAATGTTTTTGTAAGTCAGAGATGATAATAAAAAATTATTTTTTTTTTCATTTCTTTTACTTTTAAAAAAAATCCAACGTCTTCGACCCCAAAGAAAAATATCTATTTTGCTTATCTAATTATACATCTCTTTATTAACGACATTACGATCAACTTCCAAATCTAGCCCATTAATTTTGGCAATTTTACCCATTACATGAATGAAATTTTATGCGTTTTAAGATTTGTATTGGTATATTTTGTATATTACGCTATGCGAAATATTATATTAAGAAGGGAAAAAAATCTCGTAACTATAAGTTCGTTAAATAAAACTATTAATGTAATAATGACTAACAAAATACATAAGGTTTTTATGAAAATCATTTTCTAAATACAATAGTAGCATTGTTTTTCTTTTAAAAGTCAAGCTTATGCTGCTATCTCATTATAACTTAAAATGAATTCGATAGTAAGAATTACCATCCAATTTGAAAAAAAACATCTTACCTTTTCATTACTAGCGATGCAAATACTACATCGTCTATAATCTCAAAAAAATAACAAAGCTATTACTTGACACCTAAGGTGGAAGACATTGGAAATTCTTCTCTGAATATCTAGCGTAGTGAAAATTCAATTCAAATTAGTCATAGAAGGCAGAAGAAGTTCTCATTTGAAAAATGTAACCCCGTTTATGACAAGAGGTGGACTAAATGCCTTCACAGTTCACTTCTCCCGAAAATTCCCAGGAGGCATCGAATTTTTAAATAAAATCCAGGTTTGGCATTCGAATCCAAACTTAGAAGATTCAGTTCATATTAAAAGATCACAGATGATTTAAAAGGAATAGAACACTGATTATAAGAGATTATTTAACTCTATTTACAACATACAAAGAGAAATACACCAAATAGGGAAAAATACAGGAAAATGAAGGAACTTATTAGCTCATATGCTATGGTAGCATGATGATCACCTTTTTTTTTTAACCGACAGTTTCCAAATTTGAACTTATTTCTTAGGCAATAAACCTTCGTATGTGAGTTGTAAAGCCCTATACTCTGATAGAGTTTGAATTTTCTTTCCTAGGTATTGAATAGTTATAAAAAAATGCCACACGATGGAAACATTTGTAGTTTGGAACCAAGATTATTTATCGAATTTTCGATTCTATCAGTCGGAGAGATATAAACTTTAAAAAAATATACGGATAGTGTTCTCTAAACGAATAATTTCAACAAAATAATTTTTTGGGTAGCAAAAGGGAAAAATATAGAATTTAGAATCCTGAATTGGCTGAAAGTTCTTGTCATGCATTAAGGTATGTTCCCTCGAGACAAATTATTGCGCAATCTTTGTTCCTGTGCTGTTGTCTCTGTTTTGTCCTCGTCTGAACAATTGAGACAACGTCGTTAAGACAATGGCAAATGGTTGACCTGTCGGGGAGACAACTATTTGTCACTGTCTCATTGTGGTCACGTGGTTTTCCCGGAAGTAGACGTAGTCTACTATTGCGCGCAATAATTGGCCTCGTGTAAACACACGTTGATACTTTTAAGATTTTTTTTGTATGTAGGTTGGCATGCAGTCTGTAGACAAAGTGATGATAAGCAATTGCGGATTTCCAGATGGACAGCTGCCTAGTGGTGATAGGCTGATTAGGACATAAGGAGGTAAATCAAAAAGCTTTATCTTATTAGTCACAAAAACATTTTTAATATAAATTTTAGAAATCTTAATATGTTAGAATAATATTTTACCAATTGAAATTGACTAGACTCTTTTATGTTTGATTAAAACAACATAATTATTTGAAAAGCTTAACATCTGTTTGTGTATAAAACAGTCTGAGGTTAGATAAATGAAAATAAATACGTATTTACAAAGTTCACATGATTAAAAATGTAACGCTTAGGTTAAGTTTAAATAAGTTCAGACTGTGCCGAAATATGGAACTAAATTGACCTTCATATATAAAGAGATCTCATAATTTTTACTTCTAAGAACGGATCATACTTAAAATTCCCTTGCAATGAGACGTGCGAAAACCACTCATTGAAAAAATGGGGAAAAAATTAGTACTATAAACAGCATTCATCTTCGAATCCGGCTTTCAGTTACCAATAGGGGTTTTAAGGAGTTAACATTTAACATTTTCACCCTTTGACCGTATCATTATGAAACATAAAAAATTAAAAATAGCAATAAAAATTTATTTCATTGTTTCTAATTTAATCTTACAACATGATAGTTTCCCAATATTTTATAATAATTTTTTTAAATGTTATAGCTTAAAATATATTTACTCAAAAAATATGGCCTATTTTAATGATTTAGTTTTTTGTCATTTCTCTATAAGATGCAAAAATAATTTATATATACCATTACAATCATAAACTGTCATAATAAATGCGACAATATCAAACGTCATCGACTTTTGAAGCCGACAGATCAATAAATGTTTATTTGATTTGGAGCTATTATCTCCAAAAAATATTCTTGTTTTATAGCAGATTTGAAAATTGAATAATTTAATTTTCTATTAATTATTTTGCTTTAAGTGTTTCACCAAATGAAAGACCAATAAAAGATCTGAAATTTTAAATTAATGTCGTTTTGTATTTATTCACATGTGAGTATAAATTGATTCTATTCATGTTCAAGTCATACACGTCAAACATACCCAGTAGAATAAATTTTAAAATCGACTATAGCACAAATCTTTTGACTTTCTACGGCAAATCTTTTGATTGTTGTGTCACATGAAATAAATTCGCAATCTGTCTTATTTCAATATTAGCCAATTTTCTCCCAATATTGGAGAATGCAGTCGTGCTGAGTGCTTTGTGTTCTGAATAGGTGCCTTCAGTTACAATCTGTGGTCAAGAAGTGAAGTGAGATAAATACAATTAAATTTTCGTCGTGAGTTACAGCTTAAATCTGTCGTAACATCTAATACTCTTGTATTCGTTTAGAGTAGACGTTCATGGTTCAGCATGCCGTCCGAGTTCAAATGTTTGTAGATTGTTTTCAAATGTTTGTAGATTAACACGTTCGTTCCCTGAATCATGCCTGTGCTTTGAACCATTACCTAATAAGATGCTATTTTTTATTATCTCTTCATTGTATTTGAGAACATACTATTGAATTAGATAGCAGATGAGAATCCCGGGTGATTCACATGACGAACAACGGAATAAAACAAGAGATGTAAATGGTACAGAAGCGTGTTCTATTCGCATCACATTCTACACTGAATGAAAACTTTTGCTGTCTTCCAAATATGGATGACTCGAAACTCTAATTGTTAAAATCACGATACTCACTGGGTAGATTTAACCAGAAAATAAGTGATCAATTTAATCCTCTCAACAATGAACAATATTTATAGCAGAGATTCACAAGGAAAATGTCTTTTGTTTTAGGCTAAATGTGGATTTATATATTATTTTCACTGATGATTCCATAACTTAAATGCATTTCTTTATAACATAAGGATTCTTCTCAACAATTTTATAGTACGGCACATAGAACTCAAATCAAAATATGTGGATACTTTGTGAGTGTCTTATCATATTTAAAATGCATTCTTTGCATTTATATTGCAGCTTTACCATAATTTAAAACCTAAATACCCCCATGAAAACCGTTCTAAATATCTAAAGTAATCTTTTCTTTTTGCTTTTCTTCTGGTTAATTCAATGGAAAGCGCTTTTCATCTTCCAAAGTTTACGACAGATCTGGCTGATATCATATACTGTTGACTACTGACTATCTGTTTTCTTTAATATCTCCTTTTTTTACCTCTACGTATTAATGAAAACATTCATTCCCGGTTTTACTTAAATGATTCAAGAAAATAAGCCAAATTAAAACGGAGAGAATTAACTGTTAAACTAATATCTACCACAATAGCAATAAACTTCGGATCCCTTTAGTTCAAAGAAAGATAATCATCGTTAATTTGAAAGGTTTCAAAGTTTTTCTCTCCTATGATTTTAGTTTTAGCTGAATTTTCTATTCCATCTCAATTTCCGGCAAACTTTTTTTCCGTTTCACTCTTAAAAAATTAGTCACTGTTCATAAAAAATAATTGGAATATTTCGCTTTTATACTGTTATCAATATCCCTATCAAGAGGGTGTATAAAATTTATTAGATCAATGGAATAATTTGGGCCTTTGGTTATTTTTCCCCCTTAAAATTTTTTTGTCTCATCTGCTCCATTTACAAAGGAAAACAGGAATTTCATGTTACAGTTCTGATGAAGCATCGATAAGAAAGGGGTGGCATAGAAGAGAATATTAATGAACCAGCACACTATGAATCAGTTTTAACATGCTCTATCTGACCTTACTATTTCTTATAATATATTTTAATTATTACTTATTCATTATATTGAATTCGTAATTTTTCCACCGGAGATTCTATTCAATGAACAACTTATTGTCTAAAATCCACTCTAACAAATAATTTAATATTCATTTTGTGAATGCAAAATTCGTGCTTATAAAAAGGGTCTATAGTTAAAAAAATTATATGCGATAGATTTATCTTTCTTCCTTGTAGTTATCTAAATAACTATAAAAATACTGATTTTTAGGCAGGATATTATCTATCAACGAATTTATTTAACTTTTTTATTAACCCTTTGCATTCCGATGGTGCCTCTGACTTCAAGACTGTGCATCATTTTGACGTTTTATTTATTTTTCAAATTTAATTTTAAAAAACGCCTACGTAATGGTTAAGAGTTGTAGATTAATTTTTCAAAGAAATTCGACTTAAAAGAATTATGTATATTTATTTTTCATAGCAATAAACAAATCTTTGTATTAGGTGAATAATTTTGCGTCTAATTATTTTTTGGAGTGCAAAGGATTAATTAACATAATACTGTGTCTTAAGGATGATAGTTGTTTTTAATAAAATGCTGTGTAAACTTTCCAACGAAAAATTTCTAGCAATGAAATGGTTTCACTGCCTGGACAAGACATGTATGGTTGTATTTTGCTGCTGCCATCTACAGGGAAAAATTGAAAGTATATTTCACTCCAATTTCTACTAATGCTTCTTTTTACATATTATACCAGGTTATAGGAAGATATTTTATAGATATGCTTATTTGATCATTTTTTCGCCTGATTTTTCTTACTCGTATTTAGTATATAAATGAGTAAACATAAAAAAAAGTTTTGGTAGCCATCGTTTTAACTGGTAATTCGTTTTATTTTAAAATGATTTAAGCTTAAAAATTGAGCAAGTTAAATTATTTGATAAATTTAAGTACAAAAATTATTTTAAAATAAGCCTTCACCATTGTTTTGCCTTTTGGTTAATTTCTAATTTTATTTTTTCAAGCGCGAATGTGTTGTAAAATTATTTACAGATAATTTAGCGACTTCATTGCGACTTTGATATTTTCTCCCTGTATAATTCTTATATGAAAAAAAGTGAAAGATAATAAAAGATAGGGAGAGGACTAAATATTCTAGTATACAGTGTGTCTAATGTGCTTAAATGTGTCACTGTGGTCGAGGTTAAACACTCATGCTATTATTGTTTTATTGTGTGGGATGAGAGAATTGAGAAATAAATAACTGAAATAAATAACCACCTTTGCTTTTTATTCAGAAGCTAATTAATTCACGATAAACTGCAAATACCTGTTGCTATAGAAATGTCTTCTCTATAAGTATAAAAAATATTTTTTCCTACAAGATCCCGTCTTGATATTGTAGACGACACAAACTTTTTACAAATGGCAACAACATATTTTAAATAAATATTCAAATTTTAAAGCTTAAAATATCTCGAATGCATATATAATTTTGAAATGTAGAGTGTTTTAATTGTTTGAAATTTTCAGTCCTTAATGTGAAATAACTTTGGCATGGAGTATATGTTAAAAATACTGTGAATCTCTAATAATAATAATTATTTTACATTGAAATAATCATTAAAATAGACAAATCATTAAATCACACATCATTAAAATAGTATTTTTTTAAATATAAAATACATTTTCATTAATTATTAAACTGATAAGTCAGTAATATTTGCATAAAAAATATTAATGTTAAAATATTAGTATTAATAGAAGGAGGAAAATCTACAGCTGTACTGTTCCAAATTTCATCCGATTCCATGAAATAATTTTTAGAAATTCCGCAATAACCAAAATCTTTCAGAAAAGCATGATTTTCACTTTCCTCTTGAGCATCTCGGCTTTACAGAATCAGAATAAAAAATCAGTAAAACGAGACGGAAAGCAAAACATATTTTCAAAGTTTATTATATTATTATAGTTAATATATATTATAGAAATTTGATCGTGTAAATCAATAACATCATGTCACTTGTATTTCAGTTCGATTGCGCACTTGAGCAGCCTATACGGTTCCATTTTTCCTTAAAACTTGTCATCGCCGTTAGACAGAAAACAGTGGCAATCGTCGTAACAAAGCGTTTTCGCTTAATCTCTAATAAAAATGTTGTTCTAGAGAACGCCGGATGTTGAATTGACGTATATTATTTGCGAAATGTAAAGCTTTGGAGTGAATTCAGTCTTTTTACTATATCTCTTGTGTGATCATTTTCTTGTATGCGGCTAATTGATTCGAAAATCGGGCACATAAAAAGATTCGTAATCACAAAATCACATACGAAATTTTATACGTTTAAGTTTAAATGTTTCTGATACACGATAAAACACTTATCGGATAGAATTTTAATAGCCTACTCAGCAGATGATAAATTTGTGTAGCGAATTTTATCTGTATAGCCTTCTTTGATTTGTAATTATAGTGTTAACTTATATTCGAACAGGTAGACATTCTGAAGGGACTTTATTCAAAATTTGATAGAAATAGGAAATTTTGGTTTTAATGTCATATCAAATTTTAACCAAGTAGCCCAAAGAGCTTTTAAACTATCTTTGTGACAAGACAGAATAGACATAATAACAAAAAAAAATTTCAGTCCTAAGGAGGTCTAAAAGGTGAGGATCCGTCAAAAATTTTAAAGATTGCTGTACTTTATATTTTCACATATAAGAAAATAAAAAGCAAGACCTCACCATAAGGTTTTGTTGATAATACCTGCCTTTTGTACTCCCCTGGATCCTTACATACATGTTTTACACACTTAGACAGAACTCACGGAATATATTGCACAAGTGATTCTATCCCTAGATTTTTTTCTTTCATGAAATTTTAATTGCAACAATTTTGTCTCCCGTTTAAGAATTTTCCTTTACTATAAATTTTTACGAGTTTTAAAGTTAGATCAAAGTCACATAACCTTAAGCCATCCTGACATTTCCGATTCCAAACCGTCACGCATTAACTCAATTGAATCTCGCCCCATCTCCTTTCCTTTGAAATGTACAAATGAGAAAACAGATTTTTAGCGATTCCTTCAGAGCTGTCATGGAAATGCATGGTCACCTCGACCATTATTTTTCAACTCACGAAAAGTGATGACATCGTTCCTTTTAACCTTCAAGGTCGTGTTGGCTGTTCTTTAAATGGCATAATGAAAATGCCGCCGACAAAAAGAAAATGTTTCATAATTCAAGTTCTTTTTGTCTGTGGCCCTATTGCATCGTTGTGTGAATGAAAGCGAGGTGAGTAAACCCTGAGAAATGGAATGTGTCGTAGAAGTAGATGAATTTACCATCATCTGACTTTTTAAGAATTAAGAGCAAAGATATTGAAGCTTTTAGTTTATTACTAAAATATATTATTTATATTTACAAACTAAAATTTAAGTAAACTCTTATTTAGCGAAATTTCACTTACCCTCTGTTAAAGAATTTGAATAATTGATATGCTTTTGTGGGGGAAAAAACCAAAGTAAGCTTATTAAAAGGAGTTTTTATTTCCCTAATTTCTTTCGTAAAAGCTTTTTACGATGACAAAAAATCTTAGTTCGTACTTTAAGCAGTGATATGCATTCGCTATCACGATTTTTCATAATCGATACGAATGTAAAAAGAATTTTTTTAAAAACATTCAGGGCAAATGTCATAAACAGAATGTCGAAGGTAACCAATGCAATCCTAATTTTTGACTTTTGTCTTGGATTCATAAAATAACATGGAACGGAAATAAAGGCCCTGGGAAATCCATATTTAAAAATATACTAAAATTTTAATTAAATTTAATTAAAATCAGTTTAAAAATTGATATATAAAAAATGCTTCCTAATTTTTCCGACACACAACATTTAGTTACCTAATTGTATTAGGAAAGAAAAAGCGAAGATTTTACATCTTAGAATATAAATTATTGCATTTATGAGAAGAATTTTGAAAAAAAAAATCTTAAATTTATATATATATATATATATATATATATATATATTATTGGGAATAAAAGGAGGAAAAGAAATAATGAAGTGATATTGTTTTTTCGTATTATTCGTGTCAAAAAAGATCTGTTTTTCGCGTATAAGGTATGTGCTTAATGATTAAGCCGCCAGCCTTGATCGAGATATTCTGAATTTTGGCAGAATATTCCGAGCAAACCACGCCTTATTTTTAAAAAACTATATATTTTTTATTTGCCAAATAAATGAATTTGTAAAAAAAATTAAAATATAAAAATACTATAATGTCTGATTCTAGAATATTTTCACAAATGTAAAGTGAAAATGTCATAATAGATTAGTCTAGTGTCATAATAGATTAATGAAAACAAATACATATTCACAAAGTTAATAGAATAGAATAGTTCAACTTAAAATGAATTATCATACTAATAATCTGTTGAAATGTGAAATTAAATAGATTACTTTATTAAAAGAGGAACTATACATTATTCACTGTCAAGTAAAATTCCTTTACCCGTCACGGCCACTTTTTGTGGAATATGTAGAATACTTAAACTTGTTTAACTTCTCATAAAATGGCTCAGTTCTGAATATTTGTCTCTCCTCATCGATGTCAGGGTCGGCTTTGTTAAAAACGCAGACCACCGGGTCAAAGGAAAAGAGAAAGTGTAAAATTTGGAATTAATTGATTTCCAGCTGAAATGAGCTGTCAAAAGTATATCAAATATTTGGTTATCAATGGATAACCAAATATTTGATATACAAATATTTGGTTATCCATTGATAACCATATGTGTGTGTGTGTGTGTGTGTGTGTGTGTGTGTGTGTGTGTGTGTG
>JAOUZG010013922.1:0-23239 GCA_026289955.1 Argiope argentata | reverse complement strand
TATATATATATATATATATATATATATATATATATATATATATATAGAAATTGATTAAAATCATTTTTCTGCATTTCTTTAACAGCTTAATTCTATTTTTCTATTTTTTTCTTTTTCAAGTTAAAACTTCCCAAAGCTGAAGTGTTACTAAAAGGAAAACCTAATATAAAAGTATATTTAATTTTAATAAATAGAATTTTTTTTTACTTCAGTTAAACCTCATTCACCTCGGTGGCTATCATCTGTCAATGCCGTTTCAAATTATTAAGAGATATGTTAGATCTTTATAGTATTGAAATCAATATCAGTTCAAATTAAAAACAAGGGGGAAAATTACTGGCTGTGTAATTTCCCCATTTTAAATATAGTTCTAAATATGAATTCTGCGAATATAATCATATTTAGAATTATTTAGTAGACCAACTCGAATTCTTTATCAAACACTTAAACACCATTTATTGATATCGTTTACAATGAATCGAAACTTAAAATGAAAGTTTATGTACTCATACTCTATCAGAAGGTATGAAATGCGTGAAAATATTTATAGCTACATTTTCCTGCTGTACAATCGCTTGTGGCCATAGATGTCCAGTCAACTTTCATTGCGATCGAGTGAAATGTACAACTCTTTTCGAATCTACATGAGTTTAATGAAAGCAATCTTGTAATTTCGAGTGTAGGTGTAGCGGTAACTAATCTAAGATTTCATGATTTTCCTAATACATCACATTGATAATAACTCATTGATCCATGAATCTAATGTAAATACACACAAGATCTAAATCCCATCCAAGCGGAATCTGAATGAGGGAAGATGGACTGTTGCGCAGTAACGCGTCTACTAGGAAATTATCAAAGGAAATGGCATCCCATCAGATTTGATCTTTCTAAAGTAAATTGAGAGATCAAACCTAGGAATACTAAATAATAGTATCAAATAATTAGTTATACGAGAGCAAATCAAAAAGACTTTGCGCCTATTTTAAATTCGCCAAAAACAGGTGCATACAGGTATACGTAGTGTACTATGGGACTTTTATTATTTCTCCACACAGTCACCGCACCGGTCCAGACATTCGTCCCATCGCAGCACTAAATTAGAGATCCCTCTATGGTAGAATTCTTCCGGCTGTCTGTGGAACCACCGCTGGACCGAGTTCTTGGCTTCTTCGTCACATGTTAATATCTATCCTGACAGAAACTTCTTCAGTGGACCGAAAACGTGAAAATCAATAGGGGCAAGGTCTGGACTGTATTTTCTTGTGAATTACTATGGGCCTTAGTCTTTTGCTACACTTCGCTGCTCATAAGTTGTGGACGTCTGAAGAACAACAGCCATCTTAAATGACAAATAGCAGCGCCGCTTATCGGAGCAAAAGGCAGATGCGGCTGATACGGTTTAAGGAAATTTTACTGCTAGGAATGTATATGTTCGCTTTGTATTTTGGCTTTAAAAAAATAGGCGCAAAGACTTTTTGATTTTCCCTCGTAACAGTATATAATAAAAAGTAAAAATATCGAAAAAATTTTACAAAAACTTAATATCGAATAGAACATGAATATGTCTATAATTATTGATGGCTCATCCTTTCTCATTAATTCAGTTGTAGTTTCTCAATATTTAGGGATTCAAAGTTCTCGACAGGTTGAAATTTCATTTAGTTTCCTTTTCCTCCAAACAGATCACTCGTTTTCGAAATTACAAAACTCATTCTCTTTGATAATGTGCGGGATCGCGCCCACTATTTTTCTACATAAACACTTATCTTTGTCAATAAATATGGCCCAAACAAACCTATAATTACCTTAGACAACGAAAAATTTCACTAAATTAAAATTTCTTTGGATTCTTTTGATATTGACTTTATAAAAGTTTTCCATTCATCTGGTTTTTGTAGATTCCTGCCATCTATTTTACCACGAATTCTTCATTTTCAGTTACAGTCAGATTTAATTAGAATACACGATTTATTAAAATTATTCAGTTTGAATTCTTTTTGTTGCAATTTTTGGTAACATATCTGCTTTTTTCATTTCCCACACATTCCATAACCATTTATCCCGAAAAGTTAATTTTATCTTTTTTAAAATTTTACTTACGTTTACTTTTTATACTTGTCAATCATTTACTTATTACATTATTTACAAGCGTCGTGCATATAGTTAAATAGTATTCAAAAACTTTAATGCCATTTTTGCAGGAATCATTTACCATACAAACATGTTCATTTATACAAAATTACTGCATGATAATTCATTCCGTTCTTAGAGGCATAATACTCTCTTGTACAGATAAAAAGCGCTAAGCAATAAGACAGTCAATAACGGCACAAAAGAGCAAAAAAGGCTAATATTTTCCCTTCTAGGATTTTTACTATGAGATTTTGATAAGCATTTCTTTGACACGTGTTGATTTAGTTTGGGGAAAATTAGGTATATTTAAAAGTATGTGCTTAAGCATTTAGGATTTTTAGCCCTTCACTCGAAGCTTAAAAAAATAAAAAGTAAACAATTTTCTAGAGGGTATGTTGAAAGTAGTTAAATTAAAAATGGAGCTAGATCAGGAAACAAAAGACCCTTTTAGAATTAAGCTAATGTGGTTTAAATTGATAAAAATTTGGAAATGAATTTGGATTTAAATAACATTAATAGATATCATATAATAAACCTCATAATTTTCATTTACAATTAGTAATGGGATGATTTGAAACCATGACAGAGCGGTTGTACGAAAAGAAGCAACGGTGGAATGGGAGCTGTTATTATTCCAGCTTGCATCCGGAATACCGCTTGAAAGGAAAAAGTGGAACACAATCAAAATGCATGTAAGAAAATTAACTTATTTTATTAGACAATTATCTCCTTAAAATTAGATGGTAATCGAAGATTATTATTATAGTAAAGGGATAATATTTTGGAAGTGTTGAATAATTTTACTTGTGCAAGTAATTGACTGAAAATATCGGATAATTCTTAGAGTATATCGAAAATTTTTAAATAGATATATCGAAAATGAAACTTCTTTAATTTCAAAAAGATGATTATGGATTTTGTTGAAACTGACAAAAGTCAACAAAAAAAGGAAATTATGATTTAAATACATGAATGTTTCTTTTCCCAGTTATCGAAAAGTTTTGAATCGCTTAATTTAAAAAAGAAAAATTTATTCCTTCTGTTGAAAAATAAGTGCAAAAATTTAAAAAAAGAAATACGCGCAGAAATGCGACCCTTTCCCCTCCGTTTTTCAAGAGCAATAGTTCTTGTGAGCAAGTCAATGAATTCAGGAAAATATTTTCAAAATGCAATGGCAGAGAGTCGTCGCTTCCCTCCTTCTCGTTGTGGATGTCCTTGGTTTCATGTGTGATCAGGCTGTTAAGATCGGATGAAAATACTTTCTGAGGAAAGGAAAAGTGTTCTGAGGATTTGCAGCTGTATAGGCAGCTTATAGCTTTTAATAATCACTTACTGTTAATGTGGTGTTTTGATGTTATAACGCACGAAATATCATTAAGGCATAATACCTATGCAATTATTAATTTTTTTTTATTTTTTCGTTTGCGGAATATAGAATCGTAATTGTGAAAAAACACAAACTCGAGATTTCAGACAACTGTCTCATTGTAGATATTTTTAGTTAAAAAAACACGACTTTTAGGAAATGTCTGGATGTCTCTACTTTTGAACAAAGATATCTCGAAAGCGCTTTAATGAAATTTGATGTATGATCTTTAAATCAAATTTGTACATAATGTGTTCAAAGGAAGTCTGTCTATTCGGCTGTTCGTATTTGTTAGCATTATATCCTAAAACAGGAGTTAGTTAGATGGATAGAATTTGATAAACATTTAGCATTAGTTGTGTAGACGCCTCTCAAATTTTGAGCTAAATACCGCAATGGATTGAACGACTGTCTGTATTTTGAGAAGCATATAATCGCGATAGCTCAAACACTGAGGTTTAAATATATCAAATTTAGTACGTAATTTTGAGACCAGTTAGTTCAGTGTCAAATTTTGATTCCAAACATTTGGAGAAAATGCATCTAAAACACAAATTTGATTTTCAGATAAGTTCATGTTAAGGATTCCAAGGATTAATTAAGAGCATTTTGACGTGAATTAATCGCCAAAAAACTCGCCATGGTTGATGGATTCAGTGAAAATGCTAAAGTCAAGTCAAATGTTAATATTGCATAATTATTTCATGCTAGTGTCATGCAACGCGTTTTCTGCCTTATCGAAGGTCTCTAATTTTTTGCGGGGTAAGGGGTTAATACTATCATTCGAGATTATGTGAAAAGGTTTTTGTGAGTCCCACTATTTGACAATGTAAAGAATCGATGTCACAAAGATAAGAATAATCACAAAGGATGGCAATGCCATAATGTAGATGCAATTATAAACTATTTATTTGAGAACACTATTACGAGAAAAATTATAACTACCCATTCTAATTAAATTAAGTAAAAAGATCGAAATGCCATGCATATTTCAATGTATCATGTTAGAACATAATTTTTTGAACGGCCAAGCACCACGTGCTCGTGCAAGTTAAATTATATTTTTATTCATTTTACTTGTTTCATTGAATTAGATACTTTAGTATTGGAAACGATAAAAAAAACTTTGTCCCGCATTTATTATTTAAAAAATATCACATTTCCTATTTATTTAAATTTCATATGATCACGTTCTCAAAATGACATTTTTCTAAGTTTTATTTGCTGTAGTCATTAACTTATTTTTTAATCATAGCTTTTGTAAATGCAACACGTTATTAAAAGTTGATTTCTTTTCAGATGCTCGGGCAAACAAAATTATTTTTCGCCTACGGATTTTTCATCATTTTCTGAAACATCATGTTATGACATGATAATAATGTATTTGTATTCAAACAAGCATTCATTCATTTATTAAAACACGTAGAAATACACTCCATTTTTACAATAATTTTTTTTAAAGTTTCATTGCAAATCAATTCATTATTTTGGAGGTAGCAAGCTCTAAAAAAATAAAAAGTTTTGAAAATGAGCTCTTATTTTTTGTCTTTTCTTCAGTAGTATTTCCTCAAAATTCATTAAAATCTGAATTACTATTTTAAATGTTAAACTCAGTTTAAAATGGGAATGGATGCAAGTTTTTTAATCAAAATTTTCTTTGATCAGAAATAAATGACAGCAGGAATAATAGATTTTTTCAAAGAAACAGTTCTATTTAAGAAATTGTCAAATATGACAACTCTGACTAGAAAACTACAGAATTTCTATAATATTAAGAAAACTGACATAATTAAATTATAAAATAAAATAATTTTAGTTAGAGTACTTTTCTTACTATTCCGACTCATAAGTTATTAATAGAAATGGTGTTTAAGTCTCTAAATTTTTTATGAAGAGTTGAAATTTTGCCCATGACTTCAAAAAATTAATTTGTTGAATTTGTCAATCTTAACCATCCATAAAATCTCAAACTGGAAATGGATTTTACTATTATCATTACTATTATTATTATTACTGGATTTTATTACACTAAATAATAAATTTTTATATAAAAAATTAATATAGATTGGATGAAATATTTAAAAAATATTGTTAATCCTTTTCATTTAGTTTCTTGGTGCAAGAACGTTCAAATATAGATGATTTTTAAAGATTCAAGTAAGGTAAACGATTGGCGAATTTCATGAAACTAAAATATCTGCAGATATAAAATTCAGAATTTTTCGCAGATAACTACAGAGAAAATTATCGAATATTTGTGCTGCGTTTTAAACTCTACTGATACTTATTGTATTTATGAGCCGTTTCTTTATCTTTTTTGAGTCAATGCAGGTTAACGACTGATTAATACTTAAGTACTTTTAAATGAACGAGTTGATTTAAATTTTAGATTGCCTTCGACCTTCCGAAATGTAGGACAACAAAAAAGAAATAAACTGAAGCAAAAGAGCTGCCTTCTCAACAGGAACGCTGTGTAGAATTTTTATTTTTTATTCTTGTAGCATTCTCCTCTTTGCTGTCAAATGCTCACCTGGTACTTATCAGTCTGTATTTCGTTTTAAATTCGAAAAAGAATCTCATTGCCATCTTTTATGAAAGTAGGTAAATATTTATGATTTTACTGTAACTGCTCGTTTTAATACATAATGTTTGTTCCCTGTGTGTTTAAAACATAATCTCAGGATGAAATTTACATAATTATTTCGCCATAAAAAGAATTTTCAACTTTTCAAAGGTCAGTTGATAATGATAAAATGAAGATAAATGCTGATTATAGCAAATATTTTGTATGTCAGAGCGAATTCTTTCTTTAACTGTAAAAAAAATACGGAGATCAATCTGTCGACTTTCTCGCATGTTGTTTGCATATAGGAATTTATCATATAGCGCAAACTATTTTTTTTTGCATGTTGCAACCAAAAATTCTCGAATGACATTTATAAATAAAAATTACCTATAGTATCTGGAATTCTCTTTTCCGGTGTCGATTTGCAGTTTTTTTTTATTTCGCTATTTTTGTGTTAATTAAACCAATAACTTCAGAAGTTATTATTCATTAAAGACCATGAGCCATTTAAGAATTCTCAGTGTTATCAGTTCAACGACATTCATTAACTTTTGTGATATTTTCGAGGTTATATCCTAATATAATTTTCATCATTTTTGATTTATAGTGCTGGTTGCCTACGTACAAGTAAGAGTGTTCAATACTTTCACTGTCTCTAATTAGTTCGGGAATAAAAAAAAGGAGCCTGCCATTTTTATCTGATTGGAATATCTATGGTCTAATAATAATGCTTATAAATGCAGTACTCTTTTTTTATTTTATCATCTCTATAACCTGGGCCTGTCATAAATGATTTTCAAAATATATCAAATGACCACACATATCAACACAAGGCACGCACCTCCAGCCTCATCCTTTTCTTTCATGTGTGTGCGCGTCTTTTTAGCATATGCTAACCCGAAAATATATATGAACTCCCACAAATGTTTTTGACACGCACAGATAGGGATCTGAAATATACAATTCTTGAAACCCCCAAAATGAATTTTTGATGATTACCGATTTGTTTCCCCCTCTCTTTAGTCTACAGGTGAAATGAAAAAAAAAGAAAGTGAATTACTGTCTACAGACTGTAATTCACTAATTTGTAGAATATCGAGTAAGTCTCTGTTCTCTATACAAAAGAAAAATTTAGTTCAAAAAAATGACTACAAAAGACTTTCTCTAGCTTATTATGCGTAACAAAACGTTTGCCTAACATAATTCTTTCAACTATTTTTGACAATCGGGAAAACTTCAATTTGTACTCTAGAAAATTTTCTTCTAAAATTGCTTCTAAGGAAGAGCTAAATATTGCTTACATACACAAAAAAATTAAAATACGACTCTTTTGTTGCTTTAGTTTTATCTGTTTGAAATATATATATATATATATATATATATATATATATATATAATAGAGAGAGAGATAAATAAATGTGTTTGTAATGATATTTTAAACTCTCAATTTAAATTCATTTCTTAAATTTTAATTTAACTTAGCCATAGTAACTTCATTCTAAAATATTCTCTTATTTCTTGATCCATTCCACTTGTTCTAGTTAATTAATTCAACAGACGTTTTGTAAAATTGTTGAATCAGTTAAACGCCGACTACTTTCCCACACTCCAAGTATAGGGACAGAAATTTGACAGCTCAGAAAATTCCTTTACAAGATGCCTATGATTCCCTAGCATGAACTGTACATGTGATTGTTATGCGTTAAATATTCCCATTAAAATCTAAAGGTATATGTTCGGAGGGTTAAAAATGTAATGCATTTTGTGTTGTGCTCTTCGCTTTTGCGTGTATATAATGCCTGCTTCCTGTGATGGAATAAAAATTCTACCTGTCTTCTCCATGATTTTGGCCACAACCCTGCTAATTGCTCTCATCAAATAATTTGAATGCCTTACTTTATATATATTTATTTCTTCACAACGAATTATTTCAGTATTTAATAAGGATTTTTTATTGTTGTCCCCATTCTATTAGTTTTTTTTTTATTGTTAAAAGAATTTTCTTTTTACATCTTCTGCCAATATCCATACCTGAATGTAATAAAATACTATTAATTTTTATTTAACTCCATCATTATTACTGCAATTAAAGATTTTTTCTGTTCAATTAATTATTCCTATTTCAAATGTTATGCTTATATATCTGCTATAATCATGGATTTATAAGAGCCAGCATCTTCAGTAAACCAAGTAACTTAAATCAATCAACTTTCAGTTTTAAAATAGTATTTTTTTTAATGTTAAAAGGTTCAACGATTCAAATTCTCAGTGAAGTCGTAACTTAATTAGCGCGATCATTGTCAAGGTTACTTACCAGCTCCCTCTACGACTAACAAAAATGAAACTTAATGTGTCAGTCTATTTAATTAGGTTGACAAATATTTTGAAACGAAGAAGGAAGATCAAATTCGTTTGCAAAAGTTCTAGATGTAGTTTCAAATTTCGCCATCATTTTCAGAGCTGCAAGTTTTGCGTATTATCCCGCCGTCGTGACTCGTCAGTAATTTAAATATTAGGTCAGAATAGATTAAGTTTTGACTGGCTGGGTAATTCTCATGTCATTCTGAGTACTATTTGAGCAACAGCGTAATATAAGAAAATATTTTTTTTAAATTAAACCCGATTTTGGAAATTAAGGTCGATAATTGTAAAAAAAAATTAAAATGTTCCTAAAATTTGCAAGATATAATTTTTTCGACAGATTTTTTTCCAAATAAATGCCTTAAAATAGAACAAAGATTTAGTTTCTCTTTACAAAAAAATAAATAATATCAATAAATTATTAATTAAATTTTATTATTTTTTCTCGTAATATACATATTTAATGAATACATATTTCAAGAAATTTAATATTATATATAATTTAATATATATTTATTTTAATCTATAAACTACAATTTATATATTTAATAAAAAATTATAAATTATTTTAAATAATTAAAATATATGCTCGAAAATATAAATTTTTATAAAAAAGAAACAAAGCAGGTATTAAATTTTAGGCTAAAATGGATGTATATATAAAACTTTATGCAGTTTCTTTATGTAGAATCTTTTATTTATGATCTCCTATTTCTTTAATCTTTCTTAAACTTTTTTTTAAAAATTGCAATACTTATTGAAACAAAACATGACGCTAACAATAAAATAAAAATCTAGTATTTGTTTTTCTAATGAAATTTTACTAGCAAGCTATAAAATTGCAAACAGATGGGTATATTTAATATAATACACAATGATCACTAAACTGTGTGGAAATTTTGAGTGAAATAAAAATTTAACTCAATCTAAATTAATCAATATATAGTGTTAAATTGCTTATTTTTCTGAAATTTGCATACAATTTAGCTTTCATTATCACCACTTAATATAAAATTCATTTATTTTTTCATTGTTGGAGTATCCCAACAATAATCAAAATTATATATCAAGCCGATGATTCATTATTCCAAATTAGCTATATCTTAGGAAAAAGAAGTTAATGAGATCATAAATCATTTTTCATTTCTATGTACTAGTTTGAGCATTATCGAATATATAAATTTATTTCTTTGACCAAAAGTAAAATATTTTTCTTGATCTTTACAATTTTTCCCACCACAGCTCGTTGCGTATACTTACAAGAACGAAATATAGATAAAATCCTGTTATCTTCGATATATTCGCGTTGCCTAAATCTGAGGCTTTCTTAAATTAATTGCATGTGGCTTCAAAAGAAAAGGGAATCACAATGAATTTAACTCCATAAATGATGAAGGATCGAAACTTGTAAAGATATCCATCTCAAAGAAACAAATTTTTATTTTATTTTGAATCAAACACTATTTTTCCCGATTTCAGCGTCTCTCAATGTATAATTACTGATAAGGGGGAGGGCACGAAGCTGCACATTCATTTCGGTAGGAGATTTGATAAAAAAGGTAGTTTACATTTAGAACGTTCATGAAAATATTAAAGAGCAATGGTCAATGGCTTTCTGACGGATGTGGGCAATTCCAAGAGGATATTGCACGCCCCCGAGGTCTACAGCAACCTCCAATTGGTTTGAGGAGCATTTTTCTCAATCTCTTTCCCTCGCTTGGTTACCTAATTCTCCTGACATGGACATTATCGACCCTATCTTGGATGTTTTTCAGTGTGCTGTCCTTAGGAGATCTCCACCACCTCGCACTCCCGTGGTTTTGTGAACTGCCCTGCAAGAATTATAATGTGAACTGTTTACAGAAAATCTTCCCAAATTAGTCGAATTCATGCCACGCCATGTTGTGGCACTTCTGATTGCTCGTCGGAATTCTACACGTTCTTAGTTTGGTGTACGTTTTTCTGGCATTTCAGTGTATATTTCCGTATAAAAATTAGCATCCTATTAATTGGAATCATCCTTAAATTTTTAATTTATTTTAACAACTGTAAATATTTAAAAAGTGTATTCATCTTTGTAATTATATTTCTTCTAAATTGTAATACCAGAAGGATGAATACTTATTTTTTCATAAAAAGTGAAAAACCAATAATTAAAATTGTTTGTACATGTCTAAATAAACTTTTAAAAAATAAGATTGAATTCGGATTTCATGCTTCTTACTCCACTATCTTAACCACTATACTATTCCTGCCACTGCAACTACAACGCATTATTAAACTATAAGCTATTCAGAAAGTTTAAAGGCCATTTTATTAACATAGATTGACCATTGCGTTTAAAAATATTTGTGAGTGAACAATCTAAATATGTACTACCTTTACACTAAATCTCTTTTTGAACTGAATTTTCAATCTCGTGCTCCCCACCACCACCTTGTGAAATGCATGAAAGTAATCTAGATGCAGTTATAAAACTTTCTTCTGCTGTTTGCTGTGAAAAAAATCACCCAGTATTTAAATTTTTATATAAGAACCTCTAGCTGTCAATCAAGTAGAACTTTTCGAGTAAGCATTTTATCGTTTGTACTCAACAGACAGTGATAAAAATCGAAGAAATGACAATGGATGAATGATGAAAATAGCATTAGTAGGCACTGAAAATGTTTCAGTGCCTTTTGTTTCGAGTGTGGGCATTTCGAAATGACAAAAAGTTTATTCTTACATTTTTACTTTCTCGTATACAAAGTTTTGGGAAAGTATTATCCTCATCGAAAAATTCAAACACAATTTTGACATTATATCTGCCTATAACAAAGATAATTCAAAAACACTTTGAAATAGATGGATAAACTTGATATATGCTTACATAAAATTCGAAATTTTTTATTTAAATATTTTAAAAAATTGAAAATTCATGCAAAGGAAGTATTAAGTGTCTGGAATGTCAAATATGAGTTAACACAATAAGAAAAGAATTTGAAGAACAAAATTAAGCGTACAGTTTGAAAACTATGGGGCATACAATTATAAAATTTTGAGCCAAATCTGTAATTCAGAAACTTGTAAACGTGAGAATTCAATTTTAAATATATATTAGTTAATTAATAAATTTACTTGACTAATATATATTTAATTGAATGATTATATATATATATATATATATATATATATATATAATGAAAATCACATTTAATTGAGTTGTTGAGAATAAATAGCAGAGTCGTGGCCGAAATCATGGAGAATGCAGGTTGAATTTTTAAGTTCTTTTTATTCCATCACGAGAGCAGGCATTATTTACAAGCGAAGGCGACGTGCACAAGACAGAACGACACAACACAGAACTCACGAAAGCTAGGTGTACAAAAGGGGCCGGGAAATCATTATCCCTGGATATAAATACCAAGGCTTTGATAGGGATAAATATTTTTATAGAGCTTATCAACTTGGATTTCAGTGGGGATTTCCATGTTTTACAAATAAGAGGTAAAGGAAACACAGGGATCTTTTAAAAAGTATTTTGTTTAGGTCAGCAATTTTCATCTCTCCCACGGAGTGTGAGAAAGTAACAGGCGTTTAGCTGTTTCAGCAATTTTACACAGCTTCTCTTGAATTAATTAATTAGAGCGAGTGAAATGGATCATGAAATAAGATAATATTTTAGAATGATATTACTATGGGCTAAATTAAGATAGGACTTTGGAAATTAATTAGGATTAAAATTAAGAGTTTAAAAATATCATATATATATATATATATATATATATATATATATAATGTCAATTAAATATATATAAACTGATATGTGATTTTGTGAAAACAATTCTAGTTCTCTGTTAAATTTTGATTTAAATCGATTTAGAAAAGAAGCCTTTATAGCTCAAATTGAACTTTATTACAGTCTGCGAGGAAGTTTGGGGGACGCCATTCTCGCAGTGTCTTCACGCTTACCAGGTGTCTACCTGATCGGGCTTCCGATCAGGTAGACATCTCCCTGATGCCGTTGGATTTAAGCACCAAATTAATTAACCCGTCAAATAGATTTGTATATTAATTCGAATTATAAAATATCTATATATTATTAACATTTTGTCAAACATAATTGATTAAATCTTAACTTGTTTTCTAACGACCACTCAGATAGAATAATTTTTGTTTGCACTGAGCATGGAGGTAAATAGTATTTATTATAATTGGGGAGGCCACTCAATCATGAGTAATAATAAAATAAATAAAAACATATATTTTCAGCGCTATTAAAGTAGAAAAATTACAAACAAGTCATTATTTTTATTACATTAAAAATGTGACTTTGAACAAAAAAGAGCGTTCTTAATGTGAATTTTTCAAAATGTTAAAATTCACCGTTTTTTAGGAGATCAGCATATAATCTAAGTTGTGTGCGGGTGATTAATTCGACATTCAGTTTTATTGTGATCTAAAATAACATAAATAAATGGCATTAAGTTTTGAAATTTTCATACACTCTAAGGTATTAATTTACTAATTCATAGAAAATTTCCTCTTTTTTTCTGTTTTTAAATTTTTTTGTCAGATGATATATTATATCCATATTAGTTATGGTAAATTAGAATTGTAGCTTTTCCGCAATATCTGTGCATAGCAGACATTAAGAAATCGCCTGTTTCTACAGTCTGACGAGACATTTACAATCAGCGAATGTGCTACTGTTTAGGGATACATAATGCAAATATATAGTTTTGACACTAGCCTCAGAAAACAGTTATCAAGTGATCTAAGTGCTATGTGAGTATCTTACTTGGTTCAAATGTCAGTTCAATTCAGATATCGAATGAGATGCCGAATCGAACGAGATGCATTCAAATTGGGTAATTTAATTAGAAAAGAGATTCATTTGAAGTTTTCCTCCGGGAATGTACTAACTTGTCTGAAAAATAAATTTTTTGTTCAGCATTTTCTACTAAAGAATCTTGGTGCAACCGGGGAATTATCCAAGATTACGTTGTGGTAAACGTTAGCTGACATTCAATAAATATCTAATTTAGAATGATTATTAAAAAAATTCAAATGTAAACATAAATTGAACAAAAGATTGAGAGTGAAATGAAGGTATTTGCAATTTACAAAATGTTCAATTAAAAAAGTCACCACGAATTTCATTTAATTGAGGTGTAGTTTTAAAATTTTAATTAATGGGAAAATTTTGTTTATCGATCATTGTTTTAAAAATATGTTAATTAATTGAAAAGCATTTCCAATGCAACCTTTATAACAACTTATCTGTTATAGGGGATCTTTTCTGTCTTAACAACAATTAATTACTAGTTGATTAACAAAGTTCAACAAAAAAAAATGGGAGTGTAACATCAGCTTTTTTATTATCAGCTTTTTTATTAACAGCTTTCTTATATAACTCATTTTCTTTATGTAATATAGATACTAAAATTTTCTCCCAGATTAAATATTGGTCTATGATTTTCCAGATAGTTAAAAAATATGAAATATTTGGAATATTCTCTATAACTTTTATGTGTTAACCCCTTGACATACGAATTTATTTAACTTTCTAATTAGATAACTCATCCTATTTTGGTAATTTATTGTTAATTTGATTTTTTTAATAATATATGGAGCATTTGGAAAACCAAATCGTTTCATATTGATTTTTTCGTATTTAAATACTCAATTTTGTGGCTTAGTTGCAGACTTGAAACTAAAAATTCAGTCATTCGATGCGCGTGTCAGACACCTCATTGTATGCGAAGTGGTTAATTTTTCAAAATCTAAAAGATTATGCAGAAAAATAGACTACTCGAACTTTAATTGGGATTTCCCATCACTAGCTTATTAAATCTTACTCATTAAGTAAGAATACTCTAACAATTAACTTTGAATTTGTCCTGAGGACGAGTTTAAACGTAGCTTTAAAGATAATAATAAAAAGTATAAGAAGGACATTTATTATTACTGCGTATCAAAATATATAAAAAAAGAATTTGCAATTAGGAAATGAAAAAGTTTCAAAGGTTATAATCTTTATCGTTGATATTTTTGTAATTTACTTTTCTGTTGTCAGGACTACGTTACTTTATCAGAGGAGAGTGATTTTTTTTCTTCTAAAGCTTGTTGAGGACTTTCTTTTTATAGCCTGAAATCAATCATCCAATTCATTCAGATATATGATAAGCTTGAATTAGATGCATCAGTTTCATGCAGTATTAATTGTAGCGGTGTCTTCCCTTTGAATATGCGATTAATATGTCTGAATACATCTTTGTCCTTATTATATCTAAAATTATTGAGGTTTCTTTATATGTAATAATTATGCATTCTATAAAATTCCATGCGTTCTAGGCAAAGTATGTAAAATGCAAATTATTATAAACTTCCCCTTGGCATTGTACAAACTACCTGAGCATTGTATCGAATAATTACTGCATTTAGATAAAATGTGAAACAAAATGGTTATTATAACACTATTATTTAAAAAGAAAGAAAATAAGAAATAACTTTCCTTTTATCAATTCAATTTTAGGAAAGGCTTTCGAGCGAGCAAAATGAAGAAAATTGTTACAACACTCTGAGGATATTCTTCCCTTCCTCGCATCCTTATAGAACCAGTTGGTGCCGCAACCCCAACCCTTATGGACCTTGAATATGACAGAGAATGCCTTGCCTGGCTTTGGTGAATAGTTGATAAATATTAATTTGCCACTTTTTGCCGCGTCTATCGTTTCTCCTTTGGCAAGTTTGTTGCCAATCAATCCTTGGGATGCGGTTAATACTATTCGAAAATCGAATTTCTGTTTCCCCCCCCACACACACACACGATTGAAACCCAAATTTGACACAGAACTGCAATTGTAATAAAAAAAATTTCTTATCAAATCTGATGTGTTGAAGACTGTCTTACTAAACTATGGCATTTACATACTACTGAAAGATCAAATCGATAAATGGCCAATGCCTCCTTGGGTTTGGCTCAAAATTTGAGAGGTGACTACAATATAGATATTAAATCAGTGTATCGATTTTTTGTTCTTTTTTTGTGGTTATCCTTTTAATTTATATTCGAACAGTCGATGTGATTGATTTCCTCGGAATTGACTTAGTTCAAACCTATATATGGGTTAGTTTCTAAACCAAGATTAAAATAATGCAAACGAAGGATGAAGAGACTTCTTTTAAAAAAACAAAAGAATTTTAGAGTTAAAGGGGAATATTTACAGAGAAATATTAAATGGATTAAAACATGGAGATATTAAATAAGCAGAAAGTTAGATTATTTCCTCTTGGAGGATGTTAGAATCAGGAAAACATTGACTGAAAACCTATTACCGCGTATCCGCATAGTTTTGAGAGCGGGAACCGCTTGACACTTGGAGACAGACGTCTTTCTTTTACGGACGTTAGTGGTCCTCTGGCTCAATATTAATTGGGACAGTTTTTCAAAATATCGATAGATAGCGTGGTTCTGGAATGTTATGCTAATTAAAATTATCGTCCTCTGGGAAATGATATAACCTTTTACAACTCTTGCTTTGAATTTCGTTTATCATCGGGTATTGACCAAACAAAATGAAGACAGACGATGGTTAAATAAAATCGCTCTGCGGGATATCCTATATATGATGTGAGGCAGAAGTCTCGTGATGCGGGGTGCCATCGAAGATGTCGTTCTCTTCATTTGAATGTTGCTAAAATTAACGAGAACCCTTCCAAAGTAGTCCTAGTATTCCTTTAAAACAAAAAGTTAATATAACTAAATCAACTAAGCTGATGAGTCAAATTTTTTTTAGAAATATGCAATTTTAATGCCACTTTATCCCTATGTTCGTTCCTTGTGGTATTCATGCAAGTACATGTTCGATTCTAAAAGAATTTTGTAAAAATGTTCTTTGGTTACTTTTTTTCTCATAATACGAACTGTTCAGTAACAGTTTTACAAATACCTCTAATTAGTTTTTCATTTTTTTAATCATATCATTCATATGAAAATTTAAAAAAATGTTCGTATGATTATAAAGACGATAATAAGATGCTCATCGTATGAATAAATACAGCAATTCTACATCTGCTTGCTTTGAGCCATTGAAGAAGATGCTACTGCTGTGTTAATTGCCTCTCTTGTGATTTAATAAAACAGAAATTTGAGATAGAGAGCAATTATCAGAATTTTACAGCATTTCAATTGCTAAGGTACGAACGTCTGTCTGGATAGAAAATGGCTGAACAAATAAAGAATATTTGCAATAATCTTTGTTCTATGTAATCCATGGTCTCCATGTTTAAAGAAAAGACTGTTATTCAAGACCAAAATCACGATTAACGCATTTTGATACTTCCACATACGATTTCCTGAAATGACTAGAAAACGTCACTGATCTTTGACTTGCAATCATCCAAGTACCAGTGTAATGGACGTTCGTTAACAGAGCTTTGAAATTACGCCTCTATAATCCCAGTGCTATTTAGAACTTATATATGCATTATAAATATATTTGGTAAGTTCGTTTATTCATATTAGTAATTTTTGTTAATTTGTTAAACTGTCATTACATATCCTTATTTATCATATTAAAGATCAATTTACTTTTTAGTAAAGAATGAATGCTTTTTAAAATTTTATTGATAACTTTTAAAACATAGAAAGAACAACAAGTCTTTTTTATGTATATAAATTACACAGTATTTCGTTAGATATTACAATTTCTATTTTGTGTTCAAAAAGAAAGAATATTTGAATTATATTAAATGTTGTCCCTGCTTTAAATGATTGATCTTTCACTTTCATTAAAAATTGCTTCAGTCATAAATTCCATTTAAACTTTAAATTTAGTATCGAATTGATTTCTTTGTTAATTGTCGTTTTTAATCATTCACGAGTTGATAACTAAATGATATAATCCAAACAATTTTGTTACTTTTTTAAAAAAAATCATTTGTAATTCTTTGTGTAGTCCTGATAAGCGTAAAATTTTTCAAAATCTATGTTCATGCCAAATTTTTTTTCTAATTAATTTCATCAAATAGTTTTAACAGGCGTTAAACAGGTGTTAGCATTCTTCATTCTAAAACAAAAAATCTGTAATTTATCATTTTTAATTTAATTCGTTTATAACAAAATTAATAAGTTTATAACAAAAGATTCTTCTCTTCTTATATTTTGAAACTTAGAGCAAGGAAAATTTCCAAACTTCTTGTTCTGAATCTAACCAGAATTTCACAATCATTCGATTCGTTTTGACACTATATTCTAAAATGTTCTTCGAATTCAATTATTATACAATTTAATACATTTTAAGCTTCCAGATTAATATTTTTTAAAGAACAGATTTTTTTAAATCCTTTTGTTTTGTCTGCTGGTAAGATTTTTTTTATATTTTAAATTTATATCTAAATATAATATGAATTTATACTACTTTGTATTATATTTTAAACTAATTATAATAAATATAGGATACAAAATGAGAAGCAAAAAATATTAATATTTCATTTAATATAGTATTTTTGATCAATGAAATAAAATATTTAAAATTTAAACAATTCATTTAAATATCACTGCTTGTTGATAATGAAAATGTTTACATTTATGGAATATAAGATTAGAGAAAGATTTCATGGCTTATGTATTCAGAAGTTCTTGTTTAGAAAGTTGGCAAAAGGTTTAAAAAAAGCATTTAAAAGCTTTCAAAAACTAAACAGAACCGCAATTCAATTCAATTGAAAGCATTTTAAAAAAGAATAGAATTTTTTAAAAAATTTATCGATTGAATTTAAAATATTATGTCTGAATTTTTTTCTTTGGATCGAATATGTTTTTTCTTATATGCCCAATGTGGAAGTCGCACAAGTTAATTCATTAAAATTTTACAGCCTTTAAGCCTGTCGCGCAATAATAAAATTTTTATATTGTTTATTATACATAATAATGTTTTGATATGATATTCTATATTTTGTATTATATCCCTTACATTTTAATATAAATAAATGCAACGAATTGTTTTTGTGCAAACCATTTTAATTCCATTTTTTAAAAATCAACAACCAAAGTTTCCTTCCTTTCTTTCTTTTTCTTTTTTTTACCTTTTAATCTGTCATTGCTAAGTTCGCTAGTTCATTCCATCCCACACACGGTTAGCAGCTAAAGTTGCAATCTCAAATTCAAAAGGATCTAGGCTTGTTTGGAACGTCAAGTCGGTTAAATACTCACCCTTTCGCTTCTTCTGATTTCAAAGAATAAACTGCTGATAAGGAGAGTTTTTTTTTTTTTTATGTCGGGACATTGACCCTGAAGGGAAGTTCCGTTTCAGAGCAGCTGTCGACGGAAAGACAATGCGTAAGAAATATGTCTGCATGATATATTGCTAATTATGAATGAATCCCTTTTATTCAAGATGGCTGTAATCTGCAATGCATTAATATATTAGTTTATTATAGCTATAAAAGTTTGATCCTTTTACAATGAGTAAAATCGAACGCTATGTAAAGAAGAAATGTTGAAATCCAAAGAAGTATATTTTTCATTCGTCAGGTGAGGCAAAACAATAGTTTCCGCTTTTTTTTAAATTCTAATTTTTAATGCTGACAATATCGGTGGGTTGCAATTAATGCAACCAACGGATATGGTCTTCTCAAAATTTTCTTGAACATTCTCTAATAATGGTGGCATCTCACAGAACGACTTGCGATTGCAAAACGCCCGATTGTTAGAAAATATTCTTTTGCCTGAATATAGAATTTTTTCTGATTCAATCCGTCATATTTGGTGATTGAGACCCGGCATGCGGTTAATAATATCCAAAAACCAAATTTTTGTTTTGGAAGTGTTTTTCCCAACAAATTGAAACAAAATTTTGGGACAAAGTTACGGTTGTAGTCACGGAATCGCATTCCAAATATTAGGTTGGGGAAAAAGAAATCCATTATTATTTTACAGCCATCTACCAATAACATGGAATTTTTGAAAATAATGGAAAAAGAAATCCATTATTTTCTTGGTAGATGGCTGTAAAATAATGGATTTTCTTTTTCCCCAACATATTTCCAGTTATTGCATTTACATATTTTTGAAGGTATGGATCTACAAATGGATTGGATGGAGCTCAAAATTTGATAGGTGTCTACCCTGTAGAAAATAAATGCAGATCTCTCTAACTAGCTCTCATTTCTACGACTCACCTCGTTTTAGAGTTGCCATATCAACTTATATTAGAGCAATCAGACTGACAAACTTCCTCTGAAAAAATGTCACTCAAAATTTGACAGAAATCTAAAAAATTGATATAAAAACCGTGTATCAAATTTCATCAGCCTAGCTCAAAGCGTTTTTAAGTAATCTTTTCCACAGACCTACAGATAGATAGATGGACAGACATAATGTTTAAACAGTGTTGTTTGAGCTCAAAGAAATTTGAAACTGGGTTATTTGTGAAAAAATAGAGTTCAAATTTTTATATACTTCGTGAAGACTTCGCTAAGAATATTTTGTCTATACTTCGTGTATTTGAGAAAGTAAAAAAAAAATAATCTCTGAAGTCATGAATGTGGCGCGTGCGTTGGAGATTCATTCCATTCAGCCTTGATGTTAGTGCCTGGTCTAAATTTCAACGATAATTGGCGAAGATAAGCTCTTCCCCCTTCTTCCTGTTCCGACAGGAGAGAAGAAACCTGCGTCATTTATTATTTTTCATTACCTCCGCAAATGACAAAGCGACTTTCTTGACTTTCAAGGAAAAAAAATACATTATATTCCTCTATATATCAGAATGGTTTTTTTAAAGAAAGAAAGATCGAAAACAATTTTATTTGATAATTCTGAAAGCCAATTAAGCTCTTTGTTATATTTCTGCCTATTTCTCATATTCCCCTTGAAAAAAAATTATGATTTGCATTACGTTTTGCAAAAATATAAAGGTAATTCTGAAAAGAAACAAATTCAAAATACATAAATAGATTCCTTACATTAAAAGAGGCAAAGAACATAATTATTATGAAGTAAAATTTCAGTATTCGAATTGGTATTCCAGTAATTCCTCGGGTATGAGTGAAATGAGTTGAATGACATTAAGAAGGAAGAGATCAGTAGGAGAGGAAAAATCTGAATAAAAACTAATTATTAAACATGAAAGAGACTTTCTATCATCTCATGGTTAGCCAAACTAAAAAGTGTTGCTGTACAATTACCAAACTATGCATTATCCAATGATAACTTGCTAAATGTAGCGATTCACAAGATTTTAATATCAGTGATGCAAATCGAAAAAAGTGACAAAATTTACAAATAGAGCTTCATTTTTCCTCTTGATCTAAAACTTTATAAAATGTGGCGAATGTTTAATGGTTGGCAGATGTTTCGCTAATTTCATGGTGAAAATTCTTAAGCTTAAATATGATATATGATAACGATTTCAGAAAGAATAACGCATCAGTCGAAGTATTTTGTCATGCATACCTACTGTTCGTTCCCTTTTCGACGATTTTCACTCACAATGGATGAGAGGCGGGAAAATGTGCACGTTTTCCGAATTTAATTTCTTACGTATAAGAAGATATGTAAACTTATGTAGAAAGGGGTGAGGGGAAAAAGATGAAAAGAGGATATGTTTACAAATTCTCTTTTCATCTTTTCCCCTAACTCTTATTTCGTCGAATTAAACCCATCCTAACGCATGCGCAAATTACTCATGTGTTGGGGGGGTGCCGAATTCGTTGGCCAACAATGCTCACTCGCAATGCTTCTATACCTTTGGAATAAGTTATACGTTATTTTTATCAATTAGTTTCTTCCTGTAATGAAGAAAAATGGAGTTCGCATTTTAGAATTTTTCTATGGCTAATTGGCCAAAATTTCATTAATCAGTATTAATTTGTACCACATTTCATTCAAATTATATGAATTTGGATTGAAATATATATGAAAAGAAAACAATCTATCTTTGACGCTCTCAAAAACTATACGATTTGATATGCCATGCAGTGGTAGTATAAAAAATCCTGAGATAAAATTTGGCTATTTATCTGCTTATGTGATTACATCAACGCATTCGCATTTAAGGTAGAGATATATAAATAAACGTCTACTATTCAGCAGATTCCGTTCAAAGTTTGAAAGAAATCTCTCCGGATAATTTTGATTGTAAAACTAAATACTAAATTTGAACCATTTAACTTGTTTCTTCATTCCACGCACATAGTTATAAATTTTCCGTTGATGAAATTTTGTATGAAGATGCCTACCGTGTTCATTTGCAACTTTTTTGAAAGGTAATGATTCATTAAAATCTTCATGATTATAACAATTTCCAATTGAATAATTCAAAAGCAAATAAGTACGAATATCAAACATTTCTAAGAGACACAAAAAGAAGTAATATTTTTAATGATGGAGATATTTTAACAGAAACCAATTTTTTAGAAAAATGTTTCTTCTTCGAACAGAAATATATTGAGAAAGATATTAAAAGGATAATATTTTGCATTACAGTAATTTCTTTTGTGATCAAAACACTTCAAAGATAAAACGTGAATTTATTTAGAAAAATAACATATACTTATCTAAGGGAAAATAAACAAAAAAGAACTCAAATTCAACACTGAAAAGGTGTAAGTTACAAACAGTTACTGCATCCTTAAATAAAATGTTTTGTATCGTAGCTACTCTTTCAACATTAATTGCCTTTTCTATGTCTATGGATAAAATGTTATTTTTAAGTACTTGGGCGTACCCAAATTAATACGTCATTTAAAAATTTCATCAAATTTTATAGGAATTTCAAAACGTTCTTTTCCTACTTTTCATTATTAAAAAATATTGACTATTTTGCAAGAATTTTTCCGTTCTTCACCAGAGCGAGAACCATGAATACGGATTCTTTTGGATTTTAATTTCCCTACAAACTTTGTTTGCTTTCCGAAATGTTCAAATCGGAATCTAAATCCATTTATAGCTCCCATTCATGAAATGCAAATTTTGGGAATTAAATGCTATTGAAAATTTTAATAAACTAGAGGCTTAGAAGAAAAAATAATAATAAGGCGCTGTTTCCATTATGATCGTGAGGTTTGGGTTTAAAAAAAGTCTACTTTTTACTCTGCGGGAAATAGGTTCAATTCCAAGTAGTAGCTATTCTTCCCGGTTGAATGAAAAGTCTTCTTAAAAATTCAAACATTGTCTGTTCGATTTTAAAAGTGAAGTATGTAATATTCATTTACTTATTTAAATCTTGCTCTTTTTTTCCATCTCTAGTTTTCGGGGTTTTCTTTTTTCGACGAGAAATTAGATCTGATTCACCTGTTGTTACCTATTCACGATGTTTTCTCACTATAGCTAAAATTTATATATAAAAAGCGCTAACGTAAGTGTCATAGAAACCTTATTATTTACTGTCGTAAAGCAATGGTCAAATGTATAAAAAAATCATAGGAATTTTATATTGCTTCAATGAATATTTTTACGGCTGCACTGAATTAGAATTAGCTAATTAGAGGCCACATTCACATGGTGATAAGGTCTGGGGTTCGAAAACGGAGAGTTTCAGTTTCGAGATTCTATGCCACCGATGAATCATCGTGTAAACGGATCTGGTGTACGCTAAATCCTCCGTGCCCAAACGTAATTCCGCTGATGTGTTGTATAAGATCGAAGAAGGAGGTACCATCTCAAATGTTGTCCTCTTAACCACGGCTCAAAAGTACGAGGTCCGTCCCAAAATAACCCTAGAGTTGCTTTAAAACGGGTCGGAAATAGGACCTAAACTCTCGCTTAGCTAATTAAAAAATTTTTTGGAGATGATTCATCGTGCTCCAAAAAGTATATTATGTAAGCG
>JAOUZG010013913.1:0-11198 GCA_026289955.1 Argiope argentata | reverse complement strand
TTCAAACGCTTCATTAATTCATACAGTAAAGGGTTAAAGTTTTCCATTTTTTAATGGTTTTTGACAAAATAATCTTTAAGGTAGGTAAATACGTTAAAAAGTAGATTTTTTTAAATTGATTTAAAATTTTAATATTTCTGATACTTGAAAAGATTTATTTATAAAATCGTTACAGTTTTATTTCTAAGTCTATTTTTTGGGAAGTTGCTTTTTATTTTTGGCATTTAGACACACTGTAATGGCATTTTACAATTTCCTCTCAAATATAAAAAAATGGCAGAATTTTTTTTTACGAAAAATCTCATAAATTAAGACCTAACGCCTGTTTTTTGTTCAGATTTGTTATAGTAATTTCTTAATATATTCTGCAATTCCTGAACTAAAGAATAAGCAATCTGTTCATTTGGAAACATTTTATGGCTGTTTTAGTTCTCCACAGTGCGAAAAAAAGTAAAATTTGTTGTTATTTGCCAAATGCCAATTTTAAATAATGGTTAGAAATAAACCTTATTTTTTAATTCAGGAACTGGGAAATATATTACTTAAACTATTTGTAAAATTTTTAAGCAAATCGTGTGATAAGCCTCTAAATGAGAAGATTTTTGCTTTATGCCTCTTTTTTTAAGCGCTTTCTTCCCAATTAAAAAATTAGACTTTTCTGGTATATTTTTGTTTCATAGATATTTTTTATATGCTACATGGGGCATTTCTGAAGGGCATTGGAAACTAATAAATTTTAATTTTCAACTGTTACTTTTGACTTCCGATAAATAACAAGATTGAACTGTTCGTTTTAGTATCCTGAGACAGCCGCTTTTCAGTTATTCTAACTCCCCAATGGACTAGACGTGGTAGGATGGGTGCATTTCCTGAATCAACTTTATTGTTAACTAACCACCTTTGGCGACCAGTCGGTTCGCCAGTATTATTAATGTTCGCTAAAATTTTCATATAATATTTTATGTAGCTGTATCTCATAATAGGTTTTTCACCAAAATATTTTTAACCCGAACAAATTTTTATAATCATATAATTCATTTATAGTATTATTTTCTTCAGATGCTCTGTTCATTGTACTACTCATCTTTCTCTTTCTATCCGAGCAATGATTGTCCCGGAATTGATATTTTACTTAAATGGTGGAGAGAAATGCCTAAAATTCTACGTTTTTATAGAATAATGAGATTCAAATTTTCATAAATGTAAACACACTAAACAAATAGAGACACAATTGGTTTTCAAGAGATGCAAAAGCTTAAAAACAGCTTGGAAAATGCCTCGCACAGACGAAATAATGGTAACACACACGCCCTTCTTTTCTATCATTTTTTTCTTCATTACTTTTCTTTCTACAAACATTTTTTCCCCTTTTGTTATTCTTTTTTTTCTTCCCTGCCCAGACTTTATTTTGAGCAGGCATAGATTAAATATTCATACCGACTAATAACAAAAGCAACTATTTTCTTTCTTTTTTAAATATCCCGTTATCTGTGAATGAAAACCAAGTGACTTCACGTATTTCTTTCTAAACAAATCATAATTTATTACTTCCTGCTATCCTAACTCAGTTGGTATGGGCGAAGGAATTGAAGATTTTTGGCGGGAAAGTAAGAAAAGTGTCGTTTTAACTACTTTCCACGCAGTTTTTTAATTTTTTCTCTCCATAAGAACCATCCTCGTGTCTTAACGAAAATATATTTAAAAAATTAGCCGAATCGGTCTAGCCGTTCTCCAGTTTTGCGCTTAGCAACGCATTTCGAGAACCATTTTTATTAATATAGAAGTAAACATCTCTTTCCTTCCATCTTTTCTTTTACCCCTATTCTGTCAAATTAAACTCACCCTGACGCATGCACAAAACCGTGATGGGTTTTAGAATCCGTTGGCAAACGATACTTTGCTTTATTTTTATAACAGCTCTACAAAATAGAAATATTCATTTATGAGCACTTGTAGTGGAACAATATATTCCGTAAATGCGGGACTGCTACATTCCAGTCTCGCCGCCTCCTGGTGGCTTAAAAGAGAACTCCCTCCAGACCGAGTCGGATTTTCCTCGAGTAAACAGTTAAATTTATCTTGTTCCATTAATATGATGTGTAACTGTAAATGTTTAATTGCTTGTCTTTGTTTATTTGTAATGTAAAACTGTCTATGTTCATTAAACGTTTTAATGTTTCCCCGAGATATTTTCTGTGCTCAGACATTAACCATTACATACTCCATATAATTCAGATAATTGAAATTAAAATTTTTGGACTATTCAGAAGTAAAACTGGATTATTTTTTAAGAATTTTTCTTTAACTGTATTCTTTTCGTGTCAAATATTTCTTATGGCGATGCTTGCTTCTGTACTGATGAATTTCCATTGTGTTTTACACAATAAGCGATATTTAGTGAAAAGGAATAAAATTAAAAGTATTGTATAGAATGTGACAAAAGATTTTGTTATGAGTATAATGCTTTGCCCTCGTATTATTATAAAGGATCTATAAGCTAATAAGTAAATATAAGCTAATACATCTGCTCATATTTTTTAATATGATATATACTTACTTTTAAGGAATTTCTTTTCATCTAAGTCGTTAACATTTGAATTAGGATCAGTGCCTCCTAAAATATTAATAAAAGCTATAATAATGAGGGGAAAAAACACTTGGGTAAAATTGAAAGTTTCTTCTAAAACTACTAAAACACTTACTTCTAAATAACCGAAACTTTAACGGAATTTCTTCGTACACATGAGGCTTCAAAACAACTTGAAAAAAATCAATGAATCAAAATTACTTGAAATGTATCAATCAAGTGAATGTGAGCAAGATTAATAGGATATAAAAGCAAATCTTGATATAAAGTTGAATCATGAAAATATATTCCGTGCATTTATTAATATACGAGTATTTATGGCATTTCGTTAGCTATCATATGGCCCCAAGTGGTAAGCAAGTCCTTAATATCAAAATAAAAAAGCTTAACTAATACAGGAAAGTAATAATTTTTTATATTATTTTCATAATGTTGACATTTCAATCACGAAAATAATTGTTTATTGAATCAAATAAAAATAATTACTTCATAAGGTTTCAAATGCAATACAGTGTGTGAATTATTTGAATTACATTAAAATTCACGATTTTTGTAACATTTTTAGTAGCAAATCCATCTTACCTTATTTTTATAGCAAATCCATCAATAGTATAATCAAAAAGTGGTTTTTATTTTTTTACTTTTATTGCTTTTATTTTGTTTATTTACTGTCAAATTCGGATATAACTATTAAAAAGTCTACGAAAATAAACTTTCTTTACCAATATTAGATCTCAAATAACTTTTATTTAAGAATTTTCAGCCTATACGGGCTATTGGTAAGGCTAATGAATTTTCAAATATTATCATTACTATTCAAACAAAATATTTTGATTCTATAGCGTAATATTATGATCTCGGACGGCAAAAGCTAATGATTAATTCTGATTTCATTATAATACTATTGAAATAAATATATGAATATTGTCCTGCAAAGTAAAATTATGTCTTTGCAACATTTGAGAAATTATGTTACAAAAGTAAATTACAGTTTATGAATATTATCGTAATTATATATATTTTTTAAAGTTATATGATGTTGGAGATAAATTTCGAATTATTTCTTGGAAAAAAAAGAATGAATAATGTCATTTTTGGTTAAAACTAAAACTAGATAGTCGGAGTTCTGATTCTAACTATCTGTAGATGTAGCGAGACTAACTCTTCTTAAAATATAAACACTAAAACTTTGATTGGTAAACTATGCATAATTAGTTATGTTTGGAATTCTAAAAACCAAAATGTTTCTTAAGGATATAATAAAATCTACAGCACGTAGGAATGTTTTTTTTTATATTTGATTTTCAAACAATTTCGTAATTTTATAATACTAACCCAACTTCAACATACTTATATTCTTCAAAAATACTTCAACAGAATACCACTGCTGTGCAAAATTCGAAATTCTTTAACGCATTTTTATCTCTATTCATTCATTTAGTTCGTGGCAATAAAGGAACGACTTTGGTACATATTTGTTTAGAAAACAGAACCAAATTAACAATGGAAACAGAATTACCTTGCATACAAGCTTTCTCTGAACTCACGTTGAGGCAATATTTCTTGATGATCCACTTCATTCCCACAGAATAACTAAAGAAAAATAAAATATCCTTTATTTATAAATTTACTTTTAACATTGAATTTCTCAGATAGCAAACAATACTTACTAAACATGAAAATATTCTATGGTTATTATTGATTATACTTATACAGATATTAAAATTTTTCTACCTATGATATAAATATAAGTGTTCATTGTTCAAACAGAAAATGTTCTATTGTTCTATACAACTATTTTTTAAATCGCTGACAAAATGGCAACCGATATGTGTAAGGAACGAATGTCTCATAAAGAGAAGTAGAGAACCCTCTGCTCAATATATTGTTACAAACCTGTAATTTTGCTTCCCAGCCAGTGTTATCGTTTCCAGTGTCATCGTAAGAAAAGCCGTTTTTCTATCAGCACTGAGCAAGTGCCGCATTAGTGATATCAGGGCTAGGCGACCATTCAGTTACTTGGTGATGAATATGGAGACTGTGGCGACAAAACGGATAATGATGGAAATTCGAGAATTTTCCCGATCCGTCCGATAAACTGAGATGCGTCCTGATTGGCCTAGAAGATTCTCGCTCCACCTCCCGGGAGGTACAAAAGGCTGGTTGACTCAAGTGTGTGTGTAGTTTGTGAATCATATTGAGCCGGAAGCGGAGGTGGAGTAGAAATAAGTAAGTCTTCGAGAGGATATCGAAGCAACGGTGGAGTGCCAACGTAGTGTGTAATTCAAGCGAGTGCTGAACTTCTCTGTGCCTGCTGTCTACTGTTGAAGCAGCGACGTATAGTGTGTGGAGTCACCAGTATGTGGTAGTGAGTCGGCAGCTAAAGCGAAGAAACATGGAGAATTTCAGCCGTTGGAGAGACCGTAGTGGGAAGCTCCAAAGAACCCCTCTCTTGTTGGATTCTGTCGGTGCTTTGAGTGCTGTGGTCTATTACTAGTTGTGGGCAACTGTTTACTGTAGTGTACTGCTGTGTGCTGTCTTGTGCTCGTCTCGGTGTGTGCTGTCTTGTGTTCATCTGCTGTGTGCTGGCTTGTGTTCCTCTTGCCGTCTGTACTGTACATATTTGTATGTACATTCGTCGTCTTTGTGTTGGTGTCTTCGTTAAAATAAACGTCGTTGCTGTGTTTTTTTACTAAGACACAATACACGCCCACAATACATACACATCTTCACACAATACAACCGAACCCACCGAAGAGAATTTTTCTTAACCTGCTCATTGAAATAGAACATTGAAAGATTATCTTTTAAAATTCTATAGAGCTAAGCAAAACCAAGAAAAACGTTAAAATATGAGCATTTTCATACATCACATTTTCTATTGTATCTCCAAGCAGACTTATACCGAGTCAACCGAATGTACATATGACTATCATTCAAGTAAATTCTGCTCAGTACAATAAAGAACTATATACAATTATGCAGAACTAAGCAATTTGCTAATATGTGAACAGTTTGTACGCCACTTTTCGCATGGTGCTTCTAAGCAAACTTTTCCTGAACTGGTTCGATGAATATCGACAAAAATGGTATGCTTAGTACAGAGTAAAAAAAGACTATACAAAACGAAGCAATTTGCTTCTGAATTGAAGCCAAGTGCTGATGAATATAATGCAAAATAATATTGCTTAGTACAGTTAAATAAAAAGCAAAACACCAAGATCCCGGCATATGGGTAGCGCGTAATTCCCAAGAGCTGGGCGTCCCGGGTTCGAGACTTGGTTAGGGCATGTTTGTTCTTTTGTGTTCTATCTGTAAGGTGTATGAATGTGACCTCCTGGAAAAAGGGCTTGTACCCTTGGTCCTAAGTGGCGTTACTTCAAAACAAGAGACGCTCCTTTCTGCTTAAAACTTGCCAACGCATCGGCGAAGCTGGTCCATAACAAGTGCTACTAACAACAACAACAAAGCAAAACTATGCAGATTTCGACGATTTACTAATATTTGCGTAATTGGTACATCGCTTGCTACGTGGTGCTTCAAAGTAGAATTTTTCTTTACCGAATTGATGTGCTGATGAATATTACATAAAGACTATCAGTACCCATACGGCGTTACCCATGACATAGCATCCAAGAAGAAAAATGAACTTTAAACTTAAATCTAGCCTACAGCCGATTTGACACGGGCATGTTACAAACATAAAAATATATTTTGAAAATATCAAAAAATAGCTACAAAACAATATTTTATAGCACACATTCAAAAATATTTAGCCTGTTACAAAGGTAAAAATGTGATACGTCCGTAGACAAAACACATAAATCAACATTTAACTAATTTTAAATTTTTTCATTAATGCAGAGGATGAGATTTCTTCTGTAACTTCTGTTATGAAATAGATAAAAATGGCAGACGAGTTTCAATGGCAGTTAATTAATTCTTTTCTAAGTTCCACATTTCACTAGACGAAACAAACACGAACATGAAAAACAAACGGCACTCATTTAGATTACAATTTAATAATGTCCCTTTCCCCAAGGAAATCATGAGAAATATGCCTTAATAAAGTAACGCCATCTGTTGCATGAAAAGAGAAAGTAGTAGAGTTATGTGACCGCTGCCTTAAGTGAGATTTTCAACTTTCCTCTTGCGTTGATCAATGATAAATCGAAGGAGAAGGTGGATGGGGAGGGGTAGTATGTCAAATCTTTCCTTTTGAGTCTTACATAATAGATTGTCCGAAATGCCATCAACTGATTCATCTCTTCTTATTTTTTGATATTTCTTCTATTGACTTTCCAGGAAAACAATAGAGGATAAATAAGGAAAGTCACAATCACAAGCGCGTATTTACGGTGATGGACGTAAAGCTGAACGGGAAGGGACTCCCCCCCCCCCTCCACCTCCTTAATTAATTGCGATTCTTCTGTAAATATATCTAGACTTAAAAAGAAGTTCAGTGTAACAGACAGTATTCGATGGACCACCATCATTCATTACTAAACAAAAGACTATGTGGAATATGTGATTTGACGCATTTCGTATCAAAAGGTTAAGCAGATCGATGATTAATTGGCTATAGAGTGAAGGTGTCAAAATTTAATCAGCAAAAATAAATCGAATAATTTTTGTTGATTATGTAGCATTTTTTTAAAGCTTTGATCGTAAATTTCAAGTTATCATGTGAGAACATTATTATTTTTTATTCATAATTTATATTAATTAAGTCATTAACTAATTTAAACCAGTTTGAAATAATCAAGAAATTTCTTTATCAATCTATATTCCTCTGTAATATAAATATACGTAGGATATCCCACAGAGCCATTTTAACTAGCCATCATCTGCCTTCATTTTGTATTGTCAACATGCGATGTAATTCAAAGCAAGAGTTGTAAAAGGTTAGATCATTTCCCAGAGGACGATTCCTTTAGTTAGTTTAGCATTCTAGAACAACGCCATCTATCGAGCTTTTGAAAAACTGTCCCAATTAATATTGAGGCAGAGGCCCACTAACATTCTTAAAGGAAAGACGTCTGTCTTCACGCGTCAGCGATTCCAGCAAAGCTACGCGGTAATATATTTTCAGTCATAATGTTTTCCTACTTGTAACGTCCTCCTAGAGGAAATAGTCAAACTTTCTGCTTATTAAATATCAACAAGTTTTAATTCTTTTAATATTTCCCTGTAAATACTCCCCCTGTAAATATTCCCCTTTAATTCTAAATAAATTTTTTAATTTTTTAAAGAAGTCTCTTCATCCTTTGTTTGCATTATTTTAATATCAGTTTAGAAATTAACCCATAAATATTTTTAAAAAACCCTAGACATCACGCCACTAAAACCCTGCTCTCTGAATAATCTAATTTTTCGAAGATTTATTAAGACTCCCACATATATATAGAGGTATATATATATAATGATAATTTTTTTAACTTTCATTTTCAATTTTTCTAGCTGGCAAGCATATTTTTGGAGCTCGATCGATTTTGAGATGAAATAACCGCTTTGATGTCATAGTTCTTCGTCAACCTTTCAAAAACGCACCTGCTATCAAAGAACATACATAATAACAATGTAATACAGGTAAAAGCAGGTAAAACTATTTTTTGCCCGTAAATTTCGGAAACATCAAAACCTTCTAACCAAAATAACATCTTGTTGTCATATGTTAAAAAATAAAAAAATTGTCCCCTCCATTATTATTAGAATCCTAGATTTCCCCTAAAATATATGTAATAAATTAAATTGATTTGTAATTAAAAATTAATTTGATTAAGTTATTAATTTTTATATGTTAATGTCGTGGGATATTTTTCCGTCATTGGCGTTCTCTTTAACGTATTCCTAGATTCTTATAGTATCCAACGTTACTTATGCATCATTGATATGTGAAATTTTTTTTCAAGGTTGTGTATGTTTGCTGTTTTTTCAAGGTTAAGATGTATGTCTGCTGTTTTCTCAAGGTTAGTATGTATGTCTGTTGTATTTTCAAGGTTATGTATGTCTGATTTTTTTCAAAGTTGTATATGTATGTCTGAAATGTATCACGCGAGAAACGATTAAATCTTTCTCAGGTTATTAACTGCTAATCTCTGCTATGAACGATAGTTAAAACAATTTTGGCTGTGATTGACATATTAAAAAATAATAAACAGATTTGAGCCTAGTTAAAAATAGTTATTTCTAGTTGAAATAGAAATATACAGTACAAAATTTTAAGCAAATAAAAGAGAAAAAAAATTAAAAAATTTAAATGAAATCTGTTATGCATATTTCAATGTATCATGCCAGAACATCATTTCTTGAAAGGCCAAGCACCACGTTCTCGTGCGAGTTAAATTATATTTTTTATTCATTTTAATTGTTTCATTGAATGAGTCACTCTAGTATCGCAAATGATCCAAAATAAACGTTTGTCTCGCATTTATTGTTTTAAAAAATATCCCATTTCCTGTTTATTTCATTTCGTATAATCACGCGCTCGAAATGACATTTTTCTTGGTTTTATTGGCTGTAGTCATTAACTAATTTTTTAAATCAGAGCCTTTGTAAATGCGATGGCAACGCGTTATTAAAAGCTGATTTTTTGAAATGCTCGAGCAGATAATAAAATTTTAACTTTTCGCCTTCGGATTTTTGTTGACGCTAAAAACCTTATCCTGAAAAAACATCATGTTCCGACATGATAAGAATGAATTAAATTTCTCGCTAATAGTACCTATATTAAACGAATCTGTTAAAAATTTCTATTGGAAAATGGACAAAAGCCTTAGCAAATAACAATGAAGTTTTGTTTGCATGTATATAAAAATAAATAGAATAACATAATCTAAGTATTATAGTATGTAACAAACATTAAATTAAATTTCAGTCAAAAATAATTTTACATTCAAAAATATTGTAATAATTTGAAAAATTATATCAAAAATAAAAAAGTGCGATTTTTATTTGAATATTTCATTAAAATTCTACTTTTTAATATATAAGATTTTAAATCATAAGGTATTTTTTTGCTAATGTATTTAGTATCGTAAGCCGAATAAAAATATTAAAAGCAATTTCGTATAGGCTGAAATTTACTTATATTTCATATAATCACGTCCTCAAAATGACATTTTTCTAGGTTTTATTTGCTGTAATCATTAGCTAATTTTTTTAAATCAGAGCTTTAGTAAATAAGATGACAACGCGTTATTAAAAACTGATTTTTGAGATGCTCATGCAGAAAATAAAATTTCAATTTTTCGCCAACGGATTTTTGTTGACGCTACAAAACCTCATTCCAAAAACAATATCATGCTCTGACATGATAAAAAAATATTAGTTCATCTTGAACTTGCACGATATACATTAACAGAATTCGAAAAAAATATGAAAATATACAAATGAAACAAAATCCTTTTCAGAGATATAACATATCACATATCTAACATTACAAAATATCTATAAAAGGAATCATTCTTTCTTTATTTTTCAAAAATGTTTCGGTTCAGATAAACCTGAACCGAGCAACAGGACACACAGAAAGAAGAGGGGGAAAAAAAGACAAATTGTCTTACGAATCTTTAGTTATATGAGGAAAATTTCCATCTTTATCGGCTTCGGATTCTGTTTCATTCAGTTCCAGAACTTTTCTTATCCAATCGTGGGCATAGATATCGATTTTGGAGGGCGGAGGTGGTGATGGGGAAGGTGGTAGAGGGGGAGGTACGTTTCCAAAAATATCTTCATCTCCAGGAGCAACATCTATCTCGTCTCTCTTCTCGGCAGAATTTGGAATGCAGAGAAAAAGTGACGCAAGACCTGTGGAATACATTTATAAAATTATTCAGAAAATTCAGTGGCGTTCGATGCTTCTAAGATATATGGAAAGACAAATTCTCTGTAAATATGATAAAAACAATATTATTTGAATAAACTTTATGAATACAAATGTATAGTAAAATACATTTATGCCAGTTAAGGAATATAGACAAATTCCATATTCTTTATTCTAGACGTATAGACAAATTTCTATATTCTAGACTTCTGGGCAAATTTTGTGTACATATGATTAACATAAATTGTGTAAATAAAATTTATAAATACAAACGTATAGTGTGTCAATTCTTATAGTAAACTGATAATTTTTTTAACCTTTAAGTATAGGCATATATTTACAAAAAAAATGTTCTAAATAATATTTAAAAAATCATATTTTATTGTATACTTATCAATAAATTATTCTGAAAATTCTCAAAAATGCAGTTATGCGCAATATTTTTACGATCTATTAAATCAAACAAATTCTGTGTGCATATGATAAGAACAAAATTATTTAAATAAATTTTACAAATACAAGTTTTGCAACCTTTAGATATAGCTGTATATTTGGCAGAGAAAAAAATTCTAAGATCTACTGAAGCAAATAAATTCGATGCACATATTATATATCTGCAAATATGAGAAACACAAATATTTGCGGATATAATAAACGCAATATTATTTTTAAAAAAACTTTAAATTTAGAAATAGTTATTTTAATTGTAATCTGCAGTTTTTTTAATCGTTAGATATTGCCATATGTTTAGAAGAGGATGAATGTTTCAAATAGTAGTGTGTGTGT
>JAOUZG010013903.1:0-12467 GCA_026289955.1 Argiope argentata | reverse complement strand
CAAGAGACTACAATATTGCCCTAAAATTCAAACCAATTTCCTTGTTCCCTCAAATATTTATATTGTGTAATTCTCTTTCATTATCAAAAGTTAAAAAAAAGATTTAAGTTAAAAAATTAAATTGCCCAAATTCAGGGAAACTTTCTATGGATATGAAACTGGCACAATTTTAAATTTTAAAACAGATTAAAATTTATTTTCGTTCAATAATATTTCTAGAACTTAACACACAAAAAAAGTGAAAAATTAATTAGTTAATATGCTCATTCCCACTCACCAAGGTATTTATTTGCCAAATTCGATAAATATAGATAAAATTGCATGTCCATAAAAAGAAAAACTCGCATATCCATCTTTAATATTAGAGATTAAGGCATTATGCAAATAAGTAAATTAATTTAAAGTAGGTAATTTCTAAACATAAAAAAATACAATCCGGTTGGGTCGTACTTACGTCACTTCATTGGCTTGCTATTCTACATCCAGTTACTTTCGCGCTGACTAATGCAACTAACCAATTAATATACTGTTACGAACGGGTGAGCACCATGGAAGCACGCCGAGGTTGGCGAGTGTTTCACGCCACCCGGGTTGATTTGGCGAAAGGAATAGTATGGTATCAGCTGGATCTTACGAGAAGAGCCGCGTTGCTTCACGTGCTTTTGAGTGCGCCCTGGCTCGGCTATATAAAGGACGAGTTGCCGGAGCGAGTTAGTTGAGTTCCCCTCTCTTGGAAGAGAAGCGTCTCGCTGGACTAAAGGATTACTGAGCTGAGTTTGCGTTTGCTGTTAGCACTGTGTTACTGAGCTCGCTGCTATTTACTGTTAGCTGTGCTATACGATAGCTGTTTTGCAGTCTGTGTTTATTGTGCGTAAGACTTGCATTTACGCTGTAAGTGACTGATTATTGCTGGATTGTGTTTATCCGAAGTTTTACTTTATCGAGTCATCCTGTAAATATCTGTAAATAGCTGGCATTCAAGGAAAAAAAATGATCTTTAAACTTAATTCTAGCCTCCACTAGACATGACATGGACATGATACGCAACATTAAATACAGATAAATATATATTTCCAAATTATCAAAAATAGTTGCAAAACAATTATTTATAGCACACATTCAAAACATTTAGACTGTTATAAAAGTAAAAATATATCTCCGTAGACAAAACAGAGGTGATCATTTCGAGGTTGGATTTCTTTCTTTTGGGCATAATGAGATTTGAATCACCGCTTAAAATCAGACATAAATAAAGAAATGTAAAGCATATGCGTATCACAGCTATTGCTATTTACACATGCGCAGTTTAGGGTTTTAGCGCATGCACGAATAAGATCAAATCCCAATAATAAAACTCCCCTTTTTATTTTGATATGATTTTATGTACTAAAAGCTTCTTCGATAAATGCTCTACAAAATGGTATAAATTATCTCCAATATCCGTTAATTGTTTCTCGAGTTTTTGTGGCTCCAACATACAGATGCTTTCATTAGACTTCATTTTATACTATGATCATATCGATATATACTACATCATATCGAAATGGATAACAATTTTATTTCCAATTTGTGTTTCCTGCTTATAAATATTAAATTAGTTTCAACGAAAAAAAAAACTTTTTTCATGAATAGTAAATAAATAAATAAAAGACAAATAAGCTCTTCAAATAAGATCGGGAGTTAAAAAGAATAGTAATTTATTTAAAGTTAAAGACCATGCAATATGTCTGTTAACAGAATTACTATAAAAACGCAACCAAATAGCGAAATGCATAAATCAAATCATTTGCCTCTAAATTGTAAAATGAAATAAACTAGATGTTTGATAAAACCGCTCTTTTAAAAGAAAAAAAGACAAATTTATCAAAGTTAATCTAATTTTAAATTAAAACTTCGCAACGGTAAATGGTTCAACATTATCATCTGTTGAGGATTGGAAATGAAGCAATTTCCGTTTAAGGAGCAATTAAATGCCCAGGAAATTGAGGAGATTTATGAAAAGTGGAACAAAAAAAAATTTGGAATAGTAATTGGCTTCTATAGATTAGTCGAACATCTGGGATTGTCGGACAATTTATTATGCGTTTAATAATCATTTCTGAATGATAGTAAAGAAAAAAAAACTTTTTCTAAGTACCCTCAACAAATAATGGGAAAATTAATTGCTTTTCAGGTTCTAGTTTGGAGAAATAATAAAAAAAACGCCTTTTTTAAAAAAATTTAAATCATATTCTTATTGAAGTTTATCAATTTTGTAAGTTTTTTTTCTTTACTATCCTTTCTTTTAATTACTTTGTGTATAAGAAAGACATTTTCTTGTTACAATAATAAAATTTGACTTCTAGATTTTAATGTAACTCCACGTTTCAAAACTACTTGAGTTACGAAAAATTATATTTGTCTTTGAATGCCATAGTTGGAATTGCAAAGAACTCATATAAATAAAAATCGGAGTGCAATTCTATTATTCATATTTTAAGTTGCATCAAATTTTAGTTTATTTCATATAAGAATTGACTGGCTGTAGATTTCTTTATTGGCATGTATACAATATTGTATAATATAGAAAAATTAGAAATATGAACAATACAGTATAGCTTGTTGCTTAAAGTATTTTGGGAAAATGGTATCGCAATATTTTACAATATTGTCATAGACTGTTTCAGGAATATAAAAATGTAGTATGCTCAGTCTACTTCATATAAGCATTGACTATCAATCTATATCTTTGTGGTCACATACTCAATACTGTATAATAATAACTCAATTTCAAATAAAAACAATATTGTATAGCTTTTTGTTTAAATATTTTATAATAGTGACTTTGCAATATTGTAGTATTTCGCTGCTGGAATATATGAATGATAGAGTTCATATAAGGAAAGACTAGCTTTCTGTCTCTTTAACCATTTATATATTACTAGCTTTCACCTACGACTTCATACGTGTGGAAAGTTTGATGTGTATGTGTGAGAACTGACAGTCTGATCACAATGTAAAATGTCATGAAACCTTTAACAAACGTAAATTTTCAACGCCAATTGAGACAATACAAATGCTTGAATTTTCTACGCCAGTTGGGATAACGCAATCAGATTAGAAATTCTTAATTTAGTTTATTTCGTTTTATTTTAATTCGAGAGTACTTCAAAATGAATCCGAAAAATCAATGAGTTAACAATGTTCAGTTAAAAATACATCAAACACTAAGAAAATAATTGGTCGGAAACATGTTAAGGCTGATCTCATTATCATGGGGAAAAACAAAATAAAGTCTTGCTTATTTGGTGGAGGGGAAATGAAGAATTTTAGTGAGAAAATTAGTTTGTAATTAATAAAAATTAACCACTCAATTAACTGGAATAAATAGCAGCCTATGTTTTATTCTAGAATATAATCTGTCTTTTCTCTAAATTTCATCCTATTTTGTTCTGTTCTATCGTGATTGGCTAACATCATATATCTATCCAAACTTTCTTATTTATAATATTAGTATAGATATTGTATAATATTACCAGAATCGAAACGAAAACTATTAGCAATTGCTAGTTGTTTAGCTTATTGCTTAAAATATTTTACAATAATGTAGTGCAATATGTTTCAATATTGTCTGAGATTGGTGCTGGGATGTAAGAATGTAATAAGTTTAGTCTATTTTATATAGGGATAGACTGACTGACGATCTTTTTATTCGCGTGTACTCTATTTTATATAATGCAGCAAAATTTGAAAGAAAAACAATATTGCTTAGCTTATTGCACAAAATATTTTACAATATTGTAGTGCAATATTTTACAATATGGTAATATATTTATTATGAGATATAGGAATGCACTACTTTTAGAATACGCACACCAAACTCTGTTAATAAATTTTTGTATAAGATCTGAATAAAAACTTGTCATACATTTAATTTTTGACTGATTCATACTGAATTGAATTTGACTGAATTAACTTTTTGTTTGCTTACATGTCTGTTTTTATATATATGCCAATATTACCCAAAAACACAATAAAAGAAAAAAGTTTTTTCTGCATTATTCAAATAATAGATCTATATTAAATTTTCGATCCAATCTTTGGCCCTTTAGCAGTCTAAAACTATTCTCGAGCAATTGTCGATTTAATGAGCGTCATATCAAACTCTCCGCACTTTAAAGAGGAAAAAAGAGAGCTTATTAAGACGATATTTACAATTTTTATAAAATATCAGATATTTTATATACTTGTTTTCATAGGAAAGAAAGCTGCATTTAAATATTTTCTATAATTCATGAGGAAGACTGTAAAAATCTTCTATAATTTATGAGGAAGAATTAAAAATATTTTATAATTAATGAGAAAGACTGTGAAATCTTCTATAATTCCTGAGGAAGAATTTAAAATCTCCTATAATTCCTGATAAAGATGGAGAAATCTTCTATTATTCATGAGGAAGAATTTAAAATCTCCTATAATTCTTAAGGAAGAATTTAAAATTTCCTATAATTCATGAGGAAGACGATTAAAATCTTCTATAATTCATGAGAAAGGCAGTAAAATCTTCGATAATTTAGAATGAAGATGGTAAAATCTTCGATAATTTAGAATGAAGATAGTAAAATCTTCGATAATTTAGAATGAAGACAGTAAAATCTTCTATAACTCATGAGGAAGATTGTAAAATCTTCTATAACTCATGAGGAAGATTGTAAAATCTTCTATAACTCATTAGAATGAAGATAAAATTGGAAACGGGGACTATTCAAGTCCTTAATAAAATCATTTAATTCCCTTTCTACCAAAAAAAACTTTTAGAACATTCTGATTTTTTCTGTAAAGTATAACGAAACTTCATTAAATCATTTAAGAATCTTAATCATTCTAATAAGTTACAAGTATGATAATAAACATTTAATGTACAAGAAAAAGAACATTAATGTACAAAGGAATAAATAACAAGAAAGGAAAAAGAAGACTATTGAATACTAGCCGCCTTTGGCGACCAGTCGGTTCGCCAGTATTAATATCATCTAAAAGGTTTAATTATTTTTTTTATAATTTGGTCTCATAATAAGTTTTTCAGCAAAATATTTTTAAGCTTCAAATTTCGATAATCATGTAATTCACTTATAATATTATGTAGGCCTTAAGTAGCCCTATTTTTGAACTCCATATCTCTCTTTGATTTTCTATCAGTGCACGTAAAATTTAGTTTTAAATTAAAGTGGAAATGATGGAAGTACAAAAAAGTTTAATTATTGACTTCATTTAGACCATTTTTACGCACATATTTCTAATTATTAAAGTTTTATAAATTAGCCATGAATTGAAAAGATATACATTAAAACATATTTTTTAAAGCTTATTAATTGACTTAATAATGTATGCAAGGCCAGAGTCAAAAGAAATCAACTTGAAGGCATATCAAAGATAATACTAACACTCTTTTCTTGTATTTTGATTCATATCCAATGTTTGACAGCTAGAGAGGCAGTGTTTAAAATCTTTAAACAGATGCGTGAATTTTCTACGCCAGTTGGGATTACGAAAATTGGTAAAGAAATTTTTAATTTCCTTTATTCTGTTTTATTTTATTTCAAAAGTACTTCAAAATGAACAGGAAAAATTGACTAATTAGCAATGTTTAATTTTAAATGCACCAAACACTAAGAACATAAAAAGAATCGTTTAACACATAAATCTTTTCACGAATAAAATAAACACATTAGGGTTTATTTAATGCCACATTTACATAGAATTTTTATCTTTAAGAACAAAATCTTTATCATTAATCAAATTATCATTAAGAATAAAAAACCAACGACAACTTTATATTAGAACACAATCAATAAAAACATTAAAAAATGAAATATCATCAAATAAAAAGGAACAATATGATTTTTTTAAATAGGGACCTGCTATTTTTGCTCATTCTTGAGGAATACAAGAGATAGAGGCTACCTTTGCATTCTTTAATTTGTACATAAATTATTTCAAAAGAATCGTGGTAATTTTGCATGTTTTTGAAGTACGCATCGTGACGTATCTTGAAAGAATTTTTTTTTAATTTTAAAAATAAATCTTAATTTATGATGCTACATGTTTTTGCCTTGACTCATGTAAAGAATATCATGCCCCAAAACTATTGGGGTTGAAACGGCATGCTGTGGCTCTATATTTTTCTTTACGGGTCCAAGAAAAAATGACATAAAAAGAATTCTGAATGTGTCCAATCGCCATCCAACATAAAAAGGGTTTGCCCCAGCATTGTCTAAACGGCTCATAAGCTATTTAACATAAACACTTCTTCCCTAAAACGTTCAAAGTTCATATCGTCCCATAATTAGCACGAATCCAGAAAATAATGAGATAAAGAAAATAATTAAACATACATTACATTACATTTATCTTAACATTCATTACTTAGCATTGCATCGACTTGAGACATCCAACAGATTAAATAGTTCAACAGATGAAAAGGAAAACAAATTTAAGAATAGATTCCACTTCTCAAAAAGTATAAATAAAATATTTCAAAAGAGGATGTAGTACTTTTAAATACTATTGTCCTTTTGAAAAGAATTCAGAAATCAATTAGAATTTCTATCCTCATTATTTGTCTTTACATTCAAATCAGATTTATTTACTCTTGCAGTATTTCTCTGTATACAATGTTCTTAGTTTTTCCTTGTGGTGCAAGAATATACAGATTTTTACAATCACCGACTCTCGAGCAACCAACATATAGCTGCCCGTGTGAAAAGCAAGGCTTTTGTAAATCTAAGCCATCACCTTTTAAAGATTGGCCTTGAGATTTGTTAATGCTCATACCAAAACTTAGTTTAACTGGAAATTGAATTCTTTTAAACTGGAATGGAACATCTGATGGTACATGAGGAATCCGTGGGATGAAGACATCCTTTCCTGTTGATTGGCCTGTAGATATGGTTGCTTCAATGACATTTGGCATCAATCTCTTTACAATAAGTCTTGTTCCATTACACAGAGCTGGAGGGTCTAGATTTCTCAAAAGCATTATAGGTGCACCAATCTTTAACTCTAATTTATGTGTTGGTACACCGGATGGCTCCAGTGAATTCAGAAATTCTGTAGGATAATTAATCGCCTGATTTATTTCAATCACGGTGTCAAATGATTTGAAAATTTGAATCTCACCTGGTAATTTCCTTAACAGATAGTAATTTATCATCTTAGCTCCCTCATTCGTTGGAGAGAGAATAGCCCTTTCACATAGCCAGTTATTATCAGAAAAATTGCTTTCGATATTTGGAAATACTTTATCCAGAAGATCTTCCATTGTTGCTACAATCTTAGCAATATTTTTCAAAGATATCAATCCTTCATTATCAATTGTCATAGTTCCATTACCGAGTTGAAGTAGGTTCTGAGCGAATTGCTCGGTGGAAATGTCGCCTGTAAGAAGAACTCTCATATTCGTTTTCAATCCAAATCTTTGAATATTTTTCCAAATATAAGAGGCTTTTACAGATGCATTCATTTCATCTGCTTTTGTGCCTCGTGGAACAACAGGCAAAGTTTGACGAAAATCACCAGATAAAACCAGACTTACGCCACCCATGCACCTGTTATTCTGAAAAAGATCTTGCATAGTTGTGTTAAGAGCTTCCAGTGCTGACTTATGTGCCATTGTACATTCATCCCATACTATTAACTTACACTTCCTAAGCAATTTTGCTCTATCTGAATTTCTTGAGATGTTGCAAACTGGATTTTCAACACACGATAAATTTATAGGTAATTTGAAGACTGAATGAGCTGTTCTTCCGCCCGTCAAGAGAGTTGCAGCAATGCCAGAGGAAGCTACTGCAAGAGCAATTAGATTCTTTTGTCTAATTTTTGCTAATAAAAGATTAATTAGGTACGTTTTACCTGTTCCACCTGGAGCATCCAAAAAGAATATACCACCAGTTTCTGTAAAAACTGCAGATGTAATTTTTTCAAAGGCAAGTCTTTGGTCTTCAGTCAGATTAGGTTCATTTGTTTCATTGTATGATGTTAGTTGATGAATGTTATAACATGTCTCTCTTATTATTTCATAATTCATCATTGATATCACGGAAAATCTCTGGAAATCCAAACATTTTTAAATCTGTTCCTCCCAATGATTTAATTTTGTCTTCAAGGGCAAGTAAAGCTCTATTAAATATTTCATCATTGTAATCTAAATCCATATTATTAATTGCAATTCTTGTTTTATTCAAAATATCTTCTGACATATTTTCTCTATGTAAATTCCATAACTGTACAGGATTTGATACACAGCAAGTGTGAAGTATAACTGCATATAGATCTCGCAACATTCGTCCTGAATGAGTTGTTGCTGCTTCATCTAACGTATTTTTCCAATGAGAATCATCTTCAAGAAGCCCTCTTAGTTCGCAAGCTTGTTTGAAAGTTTCACAAACAATTCCATTAAATGTTTTCAAGTCAGAAAAAGATTTTGGACCTATAACTTCATGAAGTAATAATCTTAGATGGAAACATTCTGAATTACTTGGGTGAATGGTATAGACACGACCAAGGGCATCACTTGATTTAATTCCTGGGTAATCAGGTACAGCTTTTCCAGATTTTCTAGGAACCCATTTCTTCGTCCTTTTATTCCAAGTATAATATTTAGGAATTTGATGGTACAATAAAGATCGAGCAAATTCATCACTTTGACATAAAGAGAAAAAGGCAGTTAGAGTAGTTTCTGGTGGAGCTTGCACTCGTTCTAAAACATTTTCTTCTGTAAAGTAAACTCTCTGACCATTTTCAAGATGCACACTTAAATGAACAACAGTGGGATGCCTTTCGTGAATAGGGAACCTCAATATCCTCCAAACTGCCTCATTACTACTGAGATATCTTCCTATTTCATACGTTTGAATTTCATCATACTGAATGTTATTATTTGCTAAATTAAATATAGCCATGTCAGAACCTTTGTTTATGTATTTGCACACATATTTGATAGATTTTATTGAACTGCAGTATTCGACGTTAATATGTGCGTTGAAGGATCTTGATAACGATGGACAAAATGGAGCAATCCATCGATTATCTATCACAACTTCAGAGCCACGAGCTTTCTTTATTGTTACTTGCCCTCCGTCTTCAGGTTTACGTCTACGATAAAGTGGATATCCATCATGACCTGTTTGTGTTTCTTGTAAAAATTGGATAATTTTTTGTACATTTTCCATCCTTCATACATGGTGACAGAGGATTAATATTCCCACAGGGTCCATGTATCATCTGTGCTTTAACAACGTTGTATAATTTTGGATCAATTCCAGGATTTGGCAACTCAGCAGAAATTAAGTCGTTAATCTTATGAGCATAAATTTTTTCTTGAAACCACAGAAGAATATGTGCATGTGGAAGTCCACGCTTCTGCCATTCAATTGTATAAATGAAACATCTTATTTCTCCAAATATTTTTCCTTTGTTTATAAGATTTATAAGCGATTTCAATTTCAAATAGAATACTCGACAGATTATATCATGTCTATCATGGCTTTTTTTGTCTTGATATCAACTCTTCTGTAATCTCCCTCCACTGTGGATTGCAGGTGAAGGTAATAAACAAATGAGGACTTCCATAATTTCTTACGTATATCATGGCATCTTGAGTTCTTTCATGCATATATCGAGGACTGCCTGTGAAAGTAGATGGTAAAATTGTTGGTTTTCCAATTTGTTTTATATTATCATCATTATTTATCGCATCTCTTAAATGGATATAATCTTCAACACGAAGTTTCTTTTGATTTAAACGTATGAATCGCAATCGCTCGGTTTCAATTTTAGCATACATATCAACCACAAATTGTTGAAAAAGTTCTTTACACCTTAAAATAATGTTGAAATTTGAAGCACGAAACATTATCCTAAATGCATAAAAATCCATTGCTGAAATTTTTTTGTAGTTATTTCACCTGTATGACTGGTTTGTCGCAATTCAAAGTTATATCCATCCTCACCTTGCCAAAACATTAATGGGTATGCAATGTATCGTATGCGCGATGAGTTTCCGCTATCTTTTTTATTCCATTACTCCTCAGATCTAACGAAATATCACGACTGCCATGTTTATCGCCAGCTAAGATAATCGCAACTTATGTTGTAGGAATATTAAATTTTCTTTCATGTTCACCGGAGGGTACTTTATCTGCATGAATGATAATTTTCCTTTCTGGCGTGATTTTTTCCATTGCACATTTAAAACTTCTAACATAACTGTTATACTGATGTAGCATTTCTTGTAGCTGCGACACTATTCCTGATTTTATGTCTCTAACATTCCTGCAACGCTGCTCAACTTGTTGTTCTTTGTCAGCAACGAAATAAACTTGTAGGAATTTTGGCTCCTCATTCGGTTGTGGCTGTAAACCACCTATTCTATGGTACACTTGCCTTTGAACTTTAAATGTTGGCATAAAGCCTTGCTCTCTAATTTCTCTCCCGGAACCAAATGAAGTCATTTGAAAACATGAATTATATTTTCTTATGTTGTTTTGAAAATTGATCGCATCAGGAGAATCTGTCGAGAGAAGCGTGAGGAGGGGTTCTGGAGGTGTTTGTGACAAAGGAAGCTGGATTTTTCTATTAAAACAACACATGCTACTGCATTCGCCTTTCTATTTAAGAGCCTTACAGAAACGGCATTCAATAACCATTCGACCAATTTCAATTAGTGGATCACATTCATAAGCAATATTGAAATCATATGCATATGCAGAGTTTTCTTTTTGTTTCCAGATTTCATTTCTTGTGTTTGACATCCTCATCGTGTTATTTAATTGCCTTAATTGGCGATGATCAATAGTTTCTGATGCTCTTAAAATGGACATTCTTTGGCTGTTATATTCTTGCCTATTTCGTCTTTCCGCGTCCGTTTCCCATGCTCTTAAAATGGACATTCTTTGGTTATTAAGCATTTGTCTGTGGCATCTTTCTATAGTTGTTTCAGAGGCTTTTGCAGTAGCCATCCTTTGTCTATTGGACATTTGCCGTCGTTGACGAAATTCTTGATTTTCGTTTTCCCGAGAAATCTTCATTCTTTTCCTTTCTCTCTGTTGAATAGATTTTAAACATTTCTTTTTTCTTGGAGGAGACATAGGTTTTATATTTAAAAAAATAGGTTTTATATTTTAAAAAATATTTTTCCTTTCTTTAAAATCAGTATCAAATTCACCAAATAATTAAAGATTTAAAGTTCAGTTGTTTGCTAATTCAATCACGTTATTTGGTAATCTGATACTCACGTGACGGTTTCAAACCAGTTAAAATTGTTTAAGGATTTAAATTAATTAATATTTTTATTTAGTATTTCTTATTTATTTTAAATGTTTCATTTAATTAGTAATTTTTTTATTTCAAACGATTATTAAAAAAAACTTTGTCTCGCATTTATTGTTTAAAAAAAATATCCTATTTATTTCAAATAATCACATACTCAAAATTACATTTTTCTAAGTTTTATTTCCGGTAGTAATTCAATTTTTTTAAATCAAAACTTTTTGTAAGGATTTTTGGCAACACTTTATTAAAAGTTGATTTTTTTAGATCCTCGTGAAGATAAAAAAATTTATTTTATCTTTACATATAATAAAGCACAATGTGTGTGTGTGTGTGTGTTGGCGCTGTACAAGATAGACCGTTCGACCAACAGCTACCAAATTTGGTACATGTATACCTAGGGTGCCGGGAATGTGCACCTCGGAAACCCTTTTTTTTATTTTCAGCTAAAATTTTAATTAATTAAAAAATAAGCCAAATTTTGAAATTTTTCGCTATACCTTTCGAAAATATTACAGTACAAAATTGCTTTTTGCATTAAGTTAAAGCTAAAAAAAGTCGCTTTTCAATGATACTGATATTTTGACCTATAAATTAAAACTCTATTTTTTATGAATTTTTAAACCTTCAGTTTAATCGTTTTTTTTTTCAACAATTTTTTTCGCATGAAATAAAAATAAAATTTTATCTTCTAGAGGATATAAAAAAATTAGCTTATAATAATATGTTGCCAATACATTTCAGAAGTTCTGATTAAAAAAATAAGTTAATTACTATCAAAAATAAAACAGAAAAATATAACTTCCATCACGTGATTATATGAAATGAAATAAATAGGAAATGTCATATTTTTTAAACAATAAATGCAAGAAAAAAATTTCTTGATCGTTTGCAATATCAAAATTATTAATTCAATTAAAGAATTAAAATGAATAAAAATACATAATAAAAATATATTATAAAAGTGAGACAGTTAAAACAGAAAAAGAATTTTTAGAAAAGAACCAAATGATAATCTTCTGAGAGCGATATTATTTATTAAAAAGTAAGAAATCTTAAACGAACGAAGTAATTGATAATAAGTAGAAATAAAATATTTTTGAATTCGGGATTTTTTTTTTAATTTTTCAAACAATAAGATATGTTTTGAATTGTTA